>JARQOC010000006.1:71467789-71513225 GCA_033576535.1 Allobates femoralis | reverse complement strand
GCCACAGGTAAGTTACAGGTGCTGTTAATTACACAAATTAGAGAAGCATCACATGATTTTTCTAACAGTGCCAATATTTTTGTCCACCCCCTTTTTTATGTTTGGTGTGCAATTAGATCCAATTTGGCTTTAGGACAATTCTTTTTGTGTTTTTTTTCATTGAAGACAAATTAAATGGAGATAATAATACCAAAGAATTTGTGATTGCAATCATTTTCAGGAAGAAACTGAGTATTATCTGACAGAATTGCAGGGGTGTCAATACTTTTGGCCACAACTGTATGTTCACAGTTGTGCTCAAAAGTTTACATACCCCGGCAGCTTTTTGCTTTCTTGGCCTTTTTTCAGAAAATATGAATAATAACACAAAATCTTTTTTTTTGCACTCATAGTTAGTGGTTGGGTGAAGTCATTTATTGTCAAACTACTGGGTCTTCTCTTTTTAAATCATAATGACCGCCAAATGACCCTGATCAAAAGTTCACATACCCTGGTGATTTTGGCCTAATAATAATATGATGCACAGATGTTGACACATATGGGTTTAAATGGCTAATGAAGGTAACATCCTCACTTGTGACCTGTTTGCTTGTAAGTAGAGTGTGTGTGCATAAAAGCTGAGTAAGTTTCTGGGATCCAGACTGACTCTTGCATCTTATATCCAGCCACTGACATTTCTGGATTGTGAGTCATGGGGAAAGCAAAAGAATTGTCAATTGATCTACAGGAAAAGATAGCTGAATTTTATAAAACATGAAAGGGATACAAAAAGATATCCAAGGAATTAATAATGCCAGTCAGCAATGTTCAAACTGTGATTAACAAATAGAAAATCAGGGGCTCTGTAGAAACCAAACCACGATCAAGTAGACCAACCAAAATTTTGGCCACAACGGCCAGGAAAATTGGTCAGGATGCAAAGAAAAACTCACAAATGACATCAGCTGAAATACAGGACTCACTGAACACTAGTGGTGTGGCTTTTTCAAGATGCACAATAAGGAGGCACTTGGAGAAAAATGGGCTGCATGGTTGAGTCACCAGAAGAAAGCTATTACTCTGCAAATACCACAAAGTATCTCGCCTACAATACACCAAACAGCACAAACCTCCAAACGTCTGGAACAAGGTAATTTAAAGTGATATAATATAATATTTATTCATTTATATAGCGCTATTAATTCCATAGCACTTTACATACACATTTGCAACACTGTCCCTCTTGAGGCTCACAATATGTACATTCTATCATTATGTCTTTGCAATGTGGGAGGAAACCAGAGTGATCGGAGGAAACCCACACAAACACGGGGAGAACATACAAACTCTTTGCAGATGTTGTCCTTGGTGGGAAATGAACCTAGGACCTCGGGATCTCAGTGCTGCAAAGGCTGCAATGCTAACCACTTGAGTCACCATGCTGCCAAATGATGAGACCAAAATCGAATTTCTTGGATATAACCATAAATGTTGCATTTGTAGAGCTGTCTACAAGGCCTATGATGAAAGGAACACCATTCCTACTGTAAGGCATGGAGGTGGATCGCTGATGATGTGGGTATGTGTGAGCTACAAAGGCACAGGAAACTTGGTCAGAGTTGAAGGAAAGATGAATGCATCCCGTTATCAGCAAATACTGGAGGCAAATTTGCACTTATCACCCCGGAAGCTGTGCGTGGGACGTACTTGGAAATTCCAACATGACAATGATCCAAAACACAAGGCCAAGTCGACCTGTCATTGGCTACAGCAGAACAAAGTGAAGGTTCTGGAGTGGCCATCTCAGTCTTCTGGCCTCAATATCATTGAGCTACTCTGGGGAGAACGCAAGCAAAGCCCACAATTCATGCAAGAAAGCCCAGGAATGTACAGGAACTGGAGGCTTTTTGCCAAGAAGAATGGGCAGCTTTACCATCTGAGAGAATAAAGAGCCTCATCTACAACTACCACAAAAGACTTCAAGCTGTCATTAAAGTTAGAGGGGGCAACATACAGTATTAAGAACTGGGGTATGTGAACTTTTGATCAGGGTCAGGCTGCTTTCACATAACGATTTTAGCATTTCCGATGCTGTCCGATAAAAATCGGACAGCATCGGACCGATTTTCGGACCCCATGCAGCCCTATGGGCATCGGACCGAATCGGATGTGCACTAAATGCCATCCGATTTGGTCCGATCCGAATCTGTCCAATTTTTTTATCGGTGCAAAAATCGGAGCCTGCTCCGATTTTTGCACCGAAAATAAAATCTGACAGATTCGGATTGGACCAGATCGGATGGCATTTAGTGCACATCCGATCCGACCCGATCAATTTAAAATGGGGCCCTATGGAGCAATGTCCGAGGAAACATCTGATGTCTCCTCGGACCGATTTTAGTGTACTGAACATGCTCAGTACACTAAAATCGCTCCAAAAGTGAATGAATGGGTTAATTAATAAAAAAAAAAAAACTATGCTCACCTGTCCACGAGGCCCACGTCGTCTCCCGGCGTCTCCGGTATCTCCAGGTATCTTGCCGTCTGTGCTGACAAGACCTGCCGTGATGTCACAATCACATGACTGCCAGGAACCAATAGCCGGCAGTCATGTGATTGTGACATCACGAGAGGTCCTGGCAGCACAGAAGACAGAACAGCAAGATACCGGAGACGCGCGGGACCGTGCAGGAGTCGTGGACAGGTGAGAAAGGAGAGGAGGAGGAGGACAAGAGGAGGAGGAGGACAAAAGGAGAGGAGGAGAGGAGGGGGACACATGGGGGGATCGGAGGACACATGGGGGCAGCACATTGAAGGACTGGGGGAGGACACACAGGATGACCGGGGGCCAAGAGGGGAGGACCGGGGGCCAAGAGGGGAGACACAGGACCGGGGGCCAAGAGGGGAGGACCGGGGGCCAAGAGGGGAGAGAGGAAAGGACCGGGGGCCAAGAGGGGAGGACCGGGCGATAAGAGGAGAGGACAGGGGCCAAGAGGGGAGACACAGGGGATAAAGAAGAGGACCGGGGGAGAGACTGACAGCTCTCAGGGAGCGATCTGACAGGAGGGCGGGCATCCTATTTTCTGTCGGAATCGGATGCCTATTTGGCACCCGATTCCAGGCATTAGAAGAATCCGATGCTGTCCGATTTATATCGGACAGCATCGGATTTTACAAAATCGTTATGTGAAAGTAGCCTCAGTTGGATGTTTTTGGTTGTCATTATGATTTAGAAAGAGAAAACACAGTAGTTTGACAATAAATGACTTCACCCAACCACTAACCATGAGTGGAAACAAAGTTTTTGTGTTACTAACATTCTCTAAAAAAAAAAAAAAAAAAGGCCAAGAAAGCAAAAAAATCTGCCGGGGTATGTAAACTTTTGAGCACAACTGTATATTTTTGTGTGTATATGTATGTTTGTATGCGTATGTGTATATGTATGTATATGAATTTGTGTGTGTATATGTATACATATATGTATATGTATTTATACGTATATGTATACGTATATGTGCGCATGTGTATGTGTTTATATGAATGTATGTGTGATTATGTGTGTGTTTGCACATATGTGTATGTTGTGAGGTAGGGACTTGGGGAACTCGCTTGCTGCATAATGACACCAACACGTGGTTATAATTTTTCAAATGGCTACCCGTTTATTTCTCACATACATATCATAACCCGGGTAGCACATTAAACCATTGATCATAAGCACATCATATAGTACACACATTACACTAGAACAGCATATCACAATACATTACATTACATATTACATTACAGGACATTTCACATTACACTATATCATCAACATTTATCAACGGGTCCTTTTACGACTACCTAGTCGGACGCAATGGCGGCTATGCCCGCCTGGCACTATTCCATATCAACGGGTCCTGGTCGGACCTAATTGTGGCTATGCCCGCCTGGCACTTTTCCATCTCAACGGGTCCTGGTTGGACCTAATGGCGGCTATGCTCGCCTGGCACTATTCCATCTCAATGGGTCCTTGTCGGACCTAATGATGGCTATGCCCACCTATTACATCGTGGATACCTCATGAATGGCCCTATCATCATCAGCCATCATGCGTCACCCACGATACACATCATACGCCTCTCGTAGGGCTATCACATGTAAACACAACACTTAACATTTACAATCACTACCTATCAATGGGCCCTGTGGGTCCCAATTGCAGTACCAGCTGCTTGGCTTTATTTACCCAGCACAACACTTTAATACTAACTCCTAGTACAGGCTCCAGCCTGACTGGGCACTTACACACCGCATGTGAGCCATCACAACACATACATGGATAACATACATCCTTACACACGCTCACAGCCCATCATAATACATCCATGGACTGTGGCCCCTCTGTGTCCATAACAGGGATTGGCCTACCTGAGTTCCTGAGTAAACCATGCGTCACCAAGGCCTCCTCACCACGTGTCCAGGCCACCAGCTGCCACCAAACCTCCTTCCTCAGGCAGGTCTCCAGGTCAACGACTGTGCCCCACGCCTGAGTCAAGCGCCCTCCAGGATCAGCCACGGCTCCCCACTCCAGGAGCCACAACAACCCGTTCCCGGCCACCGGTATGGAGCTGGCAGGCTCCATTCACGTCCTCACACTGCAGAGATCAGGACTGCTCTGATTCTCATGCATCTCTCTGATCTCTGTCTGGTCTCTGTTCTGCAGTCTCTCGTCTCTGGTCTGCAGTCTGATCTGTTCTCCCTCTGCAGTCTGATCTCTTCTCTTTCACACAGACACCTGGCTAGCTCTTATCGTAGCTGCCACACCCACACTGACACACCCACCTGGGCTGCTATGCAATCAGTACACACACTGCTCTCAGCCGCTCATTGTTCTCATGATTACTTCAACTATTAACTCACTGTGTACCGCGTAGGTTTCACACAGCACCACCACAGTAAAACCGGCTAATGTGCACAGAGTCATACACCGACAACCCGTGTGATGCACCCGGCCATGGGCTGCATCACCACAATGTATAAGTACATATGTGGGTGTATGTGCAGATAGATACAACCTTCTGACAGCAAAACGTAATGGTGACCACTCTCTGCTTATACTTCTTGATCTCTCTGCAGCCTTTGACACTGTTGACCACCATCTCCTACTCTCCATGCTGCGCTCCATCGGCATCAAGGACACGGCTCTCCTGGCTCTCCTCCTATCTTTCTGACCGCTCTTTCAGTGTATCATTTGCTGGCTCCACTTCCTCCCCTCTTCCTCTCACTATTGGGGTCCCTCAGGGTTCAGTCCTTGGACCTCTTCTCCTCTCTCTCTACACGGCCCCGAATGGACAGACCATCAGCGGATTTGGCTTCCAGTACCATCTTTATGCTGATGACACAGAACTATACACTTCAGCCCCTGACCTTACTCCCGCTCTAATAAAGAACACCAGTGACGGTCTAACTGCAGTTTCCAATATCATGTCCGCTCTCTACCTGAAACTTAACCTTTCCTAAACTGAACTTCTGCTCCCGCCCTCCACTAACTTCCCTAAATATGACATCTTTCTCTGTGTGCGGCACCACGATAATGCCTAGGCAGCAGGCTCGCTGTCTGGGTGTTGTGTTTGACTCTGATCTTTCCTTCACCCCATATATACAATCTGTCTCCCGCTCTTGCCACTTGCACCTGAAGAACATCTCTAGAATTCGCCCCTTTCTCACCTTGGAAACCACAAAATCCCTCACTGTGGCCCTGATTCACTCCTGCCTTGACTATTGTAATTCTCTTTTAATTGGGCTCCCCCGCAGTAGACTATCCCCTCTCCAGTCCATCCTTAACGCAGCAGCCAGGATCACCTATCTAGCTAACCGCTATTCGGACTCTTCTGCTCTATCCAACTCAAACTGCTTATTCCCACCCACAAAGCTCTTCTCAGTGCAACACCCCCTACATCTCCTCCCTCATCTCTGTCTATCACCCCACCTGTTCTCTTCGCTCTGGATGTGACTTTAGACGCACTTCTGCATTAATCCGAAACTCCCACTCCCGACTCCAAGACTTCTCCCGAGCTGCACCAATTCTCTGGAATGCTCTACCACAGGAAATTAGGTGTATCCACAACTTACATAGTTTCAGGCGATCCCTAGAAACACATCTTTTTAGGGCAGCCTATCATGGTCCCTAGTCAAAGTCATCTAGATATAGCCTATTCACTCCACCAGTCTCAAGTGAATCACAAATAATGGTTGGTGGCCACTTATACTGCTCCTATCTGTTCCCCATCTACTCAAGTTGACTATACCATCATTGTAAATAAGCACCTGTACTTTATGTCCCCCCCACCTGATTGTTAGATTGTAAGCTCTTATGAGCAGGGTTGTCATTATTTTGCTCTGATTATTGAACTATATTATTCTTTGTATTGTATTGTATTTTCTGATAACTGTTTTATGACTGTTAGAACATGAACCTCTGAATTGTAAAGCGCTGCGGAATATGTTGGCGCTATATAAATAAAGATTATTATTATTATATATATACTATTGCATCTCAATGAAATAGATTATCCTCAAAAAATTAACTTATTTCACTAATTGAATGCAAAAAGTGAAGTCATTACAAACGAGTGATCTATTTCAAGTATTTATTTTTATTAATGTTGATGATTATGGCTCAGGCTGCTTCAACTTCCAGATTTTTGTGGATCCGTGGCTATCCGTTGTAAAACAGATAGCCACGGATTCAATCCCATGTATCCCTATGGGCACGGATCTGCATGAATTGGTTTTTATTGGCATCCGATTGTGTCAGTTTTGTGATGGATCTGTTTCAGATTTTTTTCCCGTCCCCAAAATCGGAGCCTGCTCGGATTCTGGCCTGGCTTGAAAAAACAGACAGAAACGGACAAACAGATTCGTTGCTGTCTGTTTCAAACAACATGGGGCCCTATGGTGACGGATAAAAATGGATCCATCAAAAAAATCGGATCCGTAATACATAATACTGCGCATGCTCAGAAGCAAGGTACAACCCTATCTCTGAAATTCAAGGATCACCACGGGTGTGCAAAAATCGTGATGTGAAAGCGGCCTTACAGCCTATGAAAACCCAAGAGTTATTATTTCAGAAAATTAAAGTGGGGAGGATGAAGGGGTAAAAACCGCGCTGCCGTATTCCATAAGACACATCAAAGGGTGAATATAATATTGAATTACTGGCCAATGTGTTTCAGGGCACCGAGAAACACCTGAAACATGGCAACACACACACACACACATATATATATATATATATATATATATATATATATTTATTTTTAACGCAGATTTTGTAGTGGATTGGCTTCAAAATCCGTGTCAAAATGTAAGTGTCAGATTTCTTCCTAGATGGAATCATTGAGCAGCTTTCAATCCATGGAAATGACCTCTGGTACTCCGGCGGTCCGGGTGCTAAGTGCTTAGGGAGCTCATGAATACAGGTCTGTAAATTTATTGCTCCGCCATCTGTTTTTCCTGCCTTGCAATAGGGACCATCAGGGCTTTTTGTGCAGCTTTTGTGGTGGTCAGTCACTTGATGGCTGACCTTCTTCTATCTCTGTGGAAGCTGTGAATATAGCGGGGTCAGAGGGCGGCTGTTTATGTTGCCCCCTCCTGATTACCCTAATGGCTTAAGAAAAGGCCTTGGCAGTGTAGGATGTGTAGACACCCCCTGCTACCATTGAGGAATAATGAGGTCCCATTTGCTGCCTGTTCCTTTCTTCCCTTCAGTTCTAGTGCTAACTCAGCTTTCAGGCTTTTTTTTATGGTCGGTGAGATTTGTTTAGGTTTTTTGTTTCCAGATTGATTCATCCATGTTTGTTTGTTCATTAACCGGCGTTCTCTTTATATAGGAAGTACATTAAAGGGACCCACCATAATGCACGGGGGTCTCTATACATCTAAAGTGGATCCCAATGGGCCTGATTTCTGTATAAACACCCCTGCAATGCTTTCTCTAAACGTATGTCCAATATAGGAGAGTAGGAGATGAGTCAGGTTTCCTTCCACTTAACACTCTTTGTAAACCACTACGCCAGCACTTTTTTTGTTTCACCACTGGAGTAGTGTTTTCAATGCACATCCCCTGGTCCCGGTGTCTCCATCTGTTCTTAGCTCCACTCTAGTTGGTCTCTGGCGATTTGTGACTTGCCAGCAGCTCCAGTGTTTCATGGAGGGCGGCTGGGGATCACAACTCAATGCATTCTATGGGAGCCTCATTATGGCTCGTTCTGCTCTCATAGAGGTCGTATTGAGCAGTGAGCAAGTGAATCAAGAGATGAAACCGCAGAGTGTGAGCATAAGGCTTTTGGCACGGGACATGATTAAAAGACCAGTCCAGCATTGAAGAAACAAAACAAATGCTAGCTTGGTGCTTTAAGTCATGTATATTCTCCTCACTACATCAGGATTTCTGTCAGAATACCCGAAATACTTCCAACGAGAGCCCCGATGGAGACTTTCATGTGAATGAAGAACATGAAATCACTGTAGACATGGTCACCTCCATACCGGCAAAATTATTTTATTTTATTTATTTTTTCATAAATGCACATAAAATGTTGCAAATGATTCCAGTAGATTGCTCCATTGGGGTCCTCCTCGGGAATATTGCTTTGGGACTTCTGTCAGAATCCCCCTTAATGTAATGCTCGATGGAAAGCAACTTATTAAAATGAACTTAGTGTAATCCGCTTACATATATTACCATAGTCATCAGATCAGAACATTGTGCATGCTAGGAATATTTTATTTAGGTATATATATAGCAGGTGAAATAAGTATTGACATCATCAATTTTCTAAGTAAGTATATTACTAAAGGTGTTATTGACATTAATTTTTCATCAGATGTTAGTAGCAACCCATCAACTCCACACACAAAGGAATAAAACCATACATGTACCATAAATGAAGTTCTATGTAATAATGAAAAATAACACAGGAAAAAAGTACTGAACACATGAAGAGAAAGGTGCAAGAAGCCATGGAAAGTCGTAACATCAGCTGACACCAGCCTGAAATCTATCAGTAATTAGAAAGCAATCCTGCCACATAGTGAAAAATATTACCTGGTTCAACTGTTGGCCTATACATAGGTGTCTAATTACCAAGGTGCCACACAAGAAACATCTCATGATGGGTAAAACCAGTGAGCTGACTCAAGATTTTCACAACCTTATGTTACCAAACATACTGATGGTATTGGTTACAGAAGAATTTCTAAACTACTCAAGGTTCCTTTGAGAACTGTTGGGGCCATAATCTGTTAGTAGGAAGAAATCATTTCACCATAAATCATCCACACCAGGTGTTCCCCGCAAGAATACAAACAGACGAGTGAAAAGAATGATCAGAAGAGTTTTCGATGAGCCTATGACCACCTGTGGAGAGCTACAGAAAGACCTGGAATCAGAAGGTACAATTGTTGAAAAAAACCCACAATAAATAATGCATTCAGCCTCCATGGCCTGCATGCACGCTCCTGTATGCACACTCACCGCACAAGACTCCATTGCTGATTTAAACAGCATGTTCAAGGGTGTAAAGTTTTCTCAACTATGTTTGGACAAGCCGGTGAAATACTGGGAGAATATAGTCTGGTCAGATGAGGCAAAAATGTAACTCTCTGGATGACATAATACACACCATGTTTGGAGGCCAAAAAGCAGCACTGCATATTGCCCCAAAAACACCTTACCAACAGTGAAGTGTGGAGGTAGGAACATCATGGTGTGGGGCTGTGTTTTTTTTTTTTTTTTTAGCATATAGCACTGACAGACTTCATATAATTGAAGAAAGGATGAATGGTGAAATGTACTGAGACATCCTTGATAAAAATCTGCTGCCATCTACCAGGATGATGAAGATGAAATGAGGGTGAACATTTCAGCGAGACAGTGATCCCAAACACACAGCCAAGGAAATTATCAGTCAGTTTCAGAAAAAGAAAATAAAGCTGCTAGAATGGCCGAGTCGATCACTGGAGCTGAATCCAATAGAAAATGTGTGGAAGGAACTAAAGCTCAGCGTTCATAGAAGAAGCCCACAGGACCTTTAAGGTATGAAGGTTGTTTGTGTGGAAGAATGGGCCAGAATCACTCCTGAGCAATGCATGCAACTAGTTTCTCAATATGGGAGGCATCTTGAAGTTTCATCACCAAAAAAGACTCTTCCATAAAGTATCAAATAAATTTCAGCAAGTGTGTTCAATATTTATCCCTGTGTCATTTCTCATTGGTGAAAATTAGTTGTCTTCAGTACTTACATACTTCAGTGTGCGTGTATGCGTGTGTTGATTTCTAATGTAAACCCTAACCAGATCCTGATCCCAGCGGGCGGGCAATAAGTACTGCCATAAAGCCACGTCATCTGCTTCATCTTCACGAAGGATTCTTTACCTGCGGTGGTTCCTGTACACAAATCTGAGCCCAGAATATGTCACATCTTCTCGGCTTTCTTTATAGTTGCTTCTCTGGTATTTTAGAACCACATTACTCCTATATTTTTTTTAAAATGTTATATACCATAATTAAAGTGAAAGTGTGTTATGTATCATCTTACTGGGATATGTAAAGGCACCTACAATACTCTAAATCCACATCCACAGCAGTGTTATAAAGCAATAACAATAACTCATATCTGGTTATAATTTTTTAGAACTTTTATATAAGGATTACATAGGGCAATCGCTAATTTACACAAACTACCAACAAAGAAGGAAACGATCATTGGCCCATAAATGAGTATGCAATTTTTTATTAATAAACAGATCAACACAGGATCACAGGAGAATACACAAAACATAGATATTATTATATAGACCACCCGTGTCGAGCAAGTCAGTTAGGACGGTGCCAATCTCGCAGACACTTACCCATGGTATCCCAAGATTTGTAGGGGTCCTTATTTAAAGGGAATTTGTCAGCAGGTTTTTTTCTATGCAATCTGAGGGCAGTATGAGGTAGGGACTGAGAAACTGTTTTCAAGGATGTGTCACTTATTAGGCTGTGTGCTGTTGTTACAGTAGGTGTTTTATCAGCAGGTGATTATCACTGCCTGCCTGGACTAGGTGCCATGTTGACCCCTTGTCTGCTCTTATAAGCAGCTCGCTCTCACTATACAATGTACATAGAGAGCTGTGATGTGGGTGGGTTTGGCTTTCTGAGCTCTGCTCAATTGAAAAACTGATCTTGTCACAACTGCTGCACCTAGTGTTACATTGCTTGAATCAGAGTCTCTCTTCTTACATTACGCTGCTCTCAGACGAGGTAGCAAAAACCTGGTGAGAGATTCCCTTTAATTTTAAAGCACCACTCCAGCAGTTTTTTTTTTTTTTTTTGTAATTTTATTGCACCACTGGAGTGGTCCTTTAACCTCCCTGGCGGTATGAATAGGTCAGGAATTTTGTGCTAAAAGCGGGCTTACCCGTGGTCGCGGCAGATGCGGTGGAAAAACCGCATCTGCCGCACTTGCCGCATAGCCGCCACACTTGCGGCGCGGTTGCGGCGCGGTTGCGGTAATCGCCATAGTAAGTATAGGGGGACTTGCGGCAGATGCGGCAAGTGCGGTTTTGCACTTGCGGCAGGTGCGTCAAGTGCGGTTTTTTTTCGCGGCCGCACCTGCCGCAAGTGCAAAACCGCACTTGCCGCACCTGCCGCAAGTCCCCCTATACTTACTATGGCGATTACCGCAACCGCGCCGCAAGCGCGGCGGCTATGCGGCGAGTGCGGCAGATGCGGTTTTTTCACCGCATCTGCCGCGACCGCGGGTAAGCCCGAGCTTGACTCGGGGTTACTGCTTCTGGCAGTGAATGTTATCCCAGAGTCAGGCTCGGGAATACCGCTAGGAAGGTTAAATGTAAGTCTCTTGCAAGGGCTTATACTCACTTTTCGGCAGCTTCAGTGTTTCATGGAGTGTGCCGAAGGTCACATCTCAGTACATCTATGGGAGCCTCGTTCTGGCTCTCACAGAGATGCATTGAGACCATGTGAAGTAACTTCTGACTTCTGCTCAGATAGAAGTTACGGGCAGAATTTTGCGCCGTGGGCTCAAAAATAATAATTGTAAGGCACTGTTTAGACGAGTGCAGAACTTTGTAGACGTATAGAGTCTGAATATTGCAGGGAGGTTCTGGCTCCATGTGCTCGTCCTCATAGCGGATGGGTGCAGGGAATGCCTAATACTCCTAAGGACCTCTCCCTCCTGATGTGGACCCGAGATGCACCTGCACATAGGTTTACCTAGGTCCATTGGGCGCACTGACAAATATGTTCACGTATAGCTAGACCTGATTCTCACATCCGTGTTTTGTGGTCTGTACATGGACACAGACCGGTTGCGGTACTCGTGTATGATGCTCTGGGGGTGAGGATAAAGCCAGACTAGGCCTAAGGACCATGGATGTGACCTGGCTTCGTACTAGGTGACCGCAGTATTATATGTCGCCGGCATGTCACATAAGCGGTCAGTGTACCCGGCATATCTGTAAGTCACCTGCCAGCTCGCTGTCCGACCAAACTAATAACCAGAAAGCTTTGTATTACATTGGCAAGATGGTTTCCCATGACCTTAGATATGTGTATGTATTTCTTGGAGGAAAAATGTGTTTTGTGCGATTTCCGTGCTCTTTGCTAATGGGGTCTGTCAGCGTTTTCTCTCGGCCTCATTTGTAACGCTATAAATGGCAACCTTTTGTGTGCGCTCCTCGTGCTTTGTATACGTGTCCACTTACCATCCTAACAATGTAGGCCTCCATAATAAAGCCATTCAGGGGCCAGCGCACCCCCAGCTCCCTGGTTATATTTCTTGAAGTAGTTAGTGTTTTCTACCATCAGTCCTGCTTGACTGGAACCCCCCGCGGAGTCATCTGAAGGCATGAGAGGGGACGGGAAAGTAACCGTGTCTCTCTTCTTGTTGGGTTTTCTCCTATTATTCAGGGACTCTAATGAGGACCATCTGGAGGGGGCACTGGTTTTTCTCTTTTATTCTCCTCTTTTGTGGAGATGGTCACCTGCAGTGAAGCCGCACAAGCGGGGGCTCCCCGGTTTGTGTTGGAAGCTGTAATTCAACTCTTCATTGATACTTTGCGATTTGTTGTAAAGGTGCCGGAGCATCGAGTTCAAGAGTCAGACAAGGCAAGAGCCTAGCGCGTCCTAGGAGCGAGCAGCTGCCATGTTTCCAGCACCTTGTGAGCGGCTGGACTAATGTCATGGGTTATTAAATAGAGAATTACCCGTAGATTATCCTCTTTCTACCTTTTACTGCCGACCTTTTGACTTTCACTCCAAAGCCGTGTGTTTTCTCCACTTTTGGCCTTATCTGAATGCTCATTGATAATTCCTCCATCGTTTCCATCGTTGATGCCGGCTCCCTGTAACTCACAAAGCTTATTATTTTATGTAATCATGCTCGTGTGCTCGGAGCCCGGGATAATTTACAATGTCATTAATGTTGGCGTCCTTTTTCCTTTTTTTTTTTGTTGTTGTCTAATTATGCTTTGTAGAGTTCTTCTTTTACCAATGAAACGGTTATTATATGTGGACCTGTCTCCCGTCAGCTATATCGTGTTAGCGGCTCGCCCTCTAGTGGCCACGTGTGATACAACAACATGGATGCAACTGTTGAACACTGATGAGTAAGTAAGGTCTTGTTCACACGTCAGTGTTTGTTCTCGTCGCAAGAAAAACCCGTCAGATCTTCATCAGTATAGGGTTAGTCTTTACACATATAGTCTTTATTATCAGCAATTTTCATATTTCGCAAATGAGAAAATCGCTAAGTTTACCACCAGTGCTGTGTTAAAAACTAGTGATGAAAGATAGTGAAGTATTCAGTTCAGATTATTCTAACCGAATACTTTTTACCATTCGACTTCAGATTATTCTAACCGATTACTTTGTACTATTCAACTTCAGATTATTCTAACCGATTACTTTGTACTATTCGACTTCAGATTATTCTAACCAATATTACTTTCTTTAACTATTCAATTTTAGATTATTCTAACCAAATACTTTTTTACCATTCGACTTCAGATTATTCTAACCGATTACTTTGTACTATTCAACTTCAGATTATTTTAACCGAATACTTTTTACTATTCGACTTCGGATTATTTTACCCGAATACTTTGTACTATTCGACTTCAGATTATTCTAAGCAAATACTTTTTACTATTCAATTTTGGATTATTCTAACTGAATACTTTTTTACTATTCGGGCATTTCAATACTGAACCTAATACAAGTCAATGGGGAATTCTAATATTTTTCAGGGAAATTTTCCATAAAAATATTCAAGTTACACATTGACTTGCATTAGGTTCAGTGTTCGAGACAAATGGTCGAATAGTAAAAACTGTTCTATTAGAATGATCCGAACCCAAATATTTCACTTTTCGCTCATCATTATTAAAAACTTACATGGGTGATTTATCCTTTGTGGCTTCTTGAAGTCTCTAATGCTTTTTGAGGCAAAGTATTCAAAATAGCTCACATGGTCCAAGATCAAGGATGCTTTATATTTTTTATTTTTTTATTTTTTTATTTGCAACATTTTAGTGCCAGAAGTTGCACATCCATTAACCCCATTCACGACCAAGGATGTAATAGTATGCCCTTGGTCATGTCCCTCCCTCAGATGTGAGCTCACGTGCGGAGCACGCATCCTCCCCCACATATCTGAGTTTATCTGATCAGCTGACGTGTAGCTAACAGCACCGATCACATCAGCAATCTGATCAGTGCTGTTTACCCTTTGGATTGCGCTGTCACTCACTGACAGCTCAATCCAAAGCACTGCAGCTTGGATCGCGCCGTTCTCCGCCAGCATCAGAAGTCCCATGTTCGCATCATGGGACCTTGATCTGTTACTTTGACAGCCTGGGATCCTGTGATGACCCTGAAAGCTGTCTGTAATCACTTCCTGTGGATGCCTGGTAAGCGCCGACATCTACAGAAAGTGATGATTTCTCCTGTGTACAGACATGCAGCAGCTCATCTGTGCACAGGAGAAGCGATCACATTGTGCAGTGCTGAGGCGCCCTGAGGGGCAGTGTAAAATATAGGAAAAAAAAAATTAAAAAAACAAAACACAAAAGTTCAAATCACCCCCCTTTTGCCTCATTGAAAATAAAACAATTAAAAAAAAATACACACATATTGTATTGCCACTTTCAGAAATTCCTAATTTATCAAAATATAAAATCAGTTAATCAGATCTATAAACTGCATAATGGAAAAAAATGTACACCACGGAGGGGTACTGCACCCAAAACAGTGAGTATGGTATCCTTTGACCATGAGGTTGGGATGTTAATCTGGGGCCCTCAAGGCACGCATTCACAACCTAAAGCCAGGGGATCAATTGGTTAACCCGTTACCAGGTAACTGATCCCGGTGGGTGGAGTTTAGGTGGGTAGTGAAGAGCGGGAAGAGGAGTTAGCCAGATCGTGAGGAGAGCTGAAGAAGAGGGGACCCTGCGAATGGCACAGTGGAGAGCACCTAAAGAGAGGTGGCCCAGACAGAAGGGTGATCCCCAGGTGTCAGTTAACACCCTAATCTGGACCGGTATGATACCTGGCCCATAGGGACCCAGTCCAACAATGGAGGACCGGCTCCGAGAGCAGTGCAGGAGTTAATCCCTGAGCCGCCAAACCGGAGGGACGCAAGCTGACCTAGGGAGTCGTGACCAATCCCTGCATACATCCCCAAAAGCCGCATGTGGGATCAGGAGCCCCGCAATTCGGAAGACTGTCAGGATCTGTGGGGACCAGTGAAGGGCTCTGTGCAGGGAAGCACTAGGAAGGTAAAGGAGTAGAGAGCGCAGGAGAAGGACAGAGGGAGAAACCAGCAGGAACACCACTGAGGGCCCTAAGGAGACATCCCATCCTTTGGTGACTACCCAGGCCAGCTACCCATAAATGGGTAATACCTGAAAGCTGCCTAAAGTTACCAGTAAACCCTGCAGAGCCTAAACAGTGTGTGGTGGCTCATTTACATCTTGCCGGAAGAACCACATTCCAGTCTCCTCAGCATAGAATGCATCAGCGTCCTGCCTGCTGAGCAACCTTCCTGCGTGAGTTCTCTATCTCCAACACTGCCCCGGGGATTCTGCTCCACCTGCGGGGAGCGTTATCATCTAGCTGCAGCATCACCATCCCTGGAGGTCTGAAGCAGTGTCGGTATCATTACCGGGTACCATGAGTGGTGTCACGAACATTGTGCTTTATTCTTTTTATTTTATTTTTACACATTTTTCAGAGGCCACCAGGGCCACGGCCTCGGGCATCGGCTACCAGTGACAGATATGTTAATCAACGCCCGAGATCCGAGTACCCCAAGGGCCCTGGGGTGGGTCACAACATTGCTATAAAATGCTACAACAGGCGATCAAAACAACGCATCTACCCAAAAATGGTATCATTAGAAACATCAGCTTAAGCCGCAAAAAATAAACCATCACACAGCCCCTGATCCTGAAAAATGAGGACGCTATGGGTCAAGGAAAATGGGCAAGATGCAATATTTTTTTTTTTTTCTTTTAATTTTAGAATTTTTTTTCTACTCGCAGATAACAGGAATAATAACAATGCCCTCCCAGCATACTGCTATTGCTACTACTACTACTGCTGGGGAATAAAAGCTCTGCAGGGACTAAGGTCACTTTAGAGGACTTTTCACCCTGTAATTGGGGGTCACCTTTCAGTGGAAAACTGCAAAATTAAAAGCATTTACCTACATACCGTATATACTCGCGTATAAGCCGAGTTTTTCAGCCCAAAAATTGGGCTG
Organism: Allobates femoralis; assembly: GCA_033576535.1. Classification (NCBI taxonomy): domain Eukaryota; kingdom Metazoa; phylum Chordata; class Amphibia; order Anura; family Aromobatidae; genus Allobates; species Allobates femoralis. The sequence continues at coordinate 71,496,427 of JARQOC010000006.1, read as the reverse complement.
AAAAGTCCCCCCCTCGGCTTATACGCGAGTCACTGTATACTGTATATAATGTATACAGTATACAGTGCCCCATCTATATACAGCCCCCCGCCGCAATCCTGTAAAGGAATAGGTTAGTATACTTATCCATCCGCTGCAGCTGCCCCGCCGCCATCGCGATTCAGCATCTTCCGACTTCCAGCGTCTCGCGTCTCCTTCCGATGGTCGCAGGCAATGACGTCATTGCCTGTGCGACCGGGGAGGAAACCGGAAGAAGACGCGAGACGCTGAAGTCGGAAGATGCTGAATCGCGATGGCGGCGGGACAGCTGCAGCGGATGGATAAGTATACTAACCTATTCCTTTACAGGATTGCGGCGGGGGCTGTATATAGATGACGGGGCACTGTATATACCTCTGGGGCATATACGGTATATGTGGGGCTGCTGTATACTACCACTGGGGCTATATTTACCTGTGGGGCTGCTGTATACTACAACTGGGGCTATATTTACCTGTGGGGCTGCCGTATACTACCACTGGGGCTATATTTACCTGTGGGGCTGCTGTATACTACCACTGGGGCTATATTTACCTGTGGGGCTGCTGTATACTACCACTGGGGCTATATTTACCTGTGGGGCTGCTGTATACTACCACTGGGGCTGTATTTACCTGTGGGGCTGCTGTATACTACCACTGGGGCTGTATTTACCTGTGGGGCTGCTGTATACTACCACTGGGGCTGTATTTACCTGTGGGGCTGCTGTATACTACCACTGGGGCTGTATATACCTGTGGGGCTGCTGTATACTACCACTGGGGCTGTATATACCTGTGGGGCTGCTGTATACTACACTGGGGCTGTATATACCTGTGGGGCTGCTGTATACTACCACTGGGGCTGTATAATACCTGTGGGGCTGCTGTATACTACCACTGGGGCTGTATATACCTGTGGGGCTGCTGTATACTACACTGGGGCTGTATATACCTGTGGGGCTGCTGTATACTACCACTGGGGCTGTATAATACCTGTGGGGCTGCTGTATACTACCACTGGGGCTGTATATACCTGTGGGGCTGCTGTATACTACACTGGGGCTGTATAATACCTGTGGGGCTGCTGTATACTACCACTGGGCTGTATATACCTGTGGGGCTGCTGTATACTACACTGGGGCTGTATATACCTGTGGGGCTGCTGTATACTACCACTGGGGCTGTATAATACCTGTGGGGCTGCTGTATACTACCACTGGGGCTGTATATACCTCTGGGGCTGCTGTATACCACACTGTTGAGGGCTGTATACCTGTGCTGGGGTCCACCCTCGGCTTATACACGAGTCAATAGGTTTTTCCAGATTTTTGGGGCAAAAGTAGGGGGGTCGGCTTATACACGGGTCGGCTTATACACGAGTATATACGGTAAGTAAAAAGGTAAAGATAAACTAAAAAAAGGAAGAGACCAAGCCTTGTCTGCGCCAACCCACCCGCTCAAACCAAAATGGGAAACTTGTGCTAAAACTTTATTTTTGGGTCACTTTTTTTGCATTTTTACAAACAATAAAATAAAAAATCCCTTTTGTAGACGTTACCCAAAGTAAAACTAAAAATAATGGTGACAATAAAAAACTGAAATAGTAAAAAAAAATCAACTTAATGAGTTGTTTAAAAAACACTGCAAGGACAGGTTTGGCAGCCAAACAAATAAAGGTGAAACAACATTCCTGTGTCTCCTGGATCATAAATGCATCCCACAGGTTGTGAGGACACTCGAGCGTCAGCTCTTCAGGCTCAAGTTTTAACCACAGATGACAGATGATGTATCGCCACCTATGGGCAGCTGTGGGGTATTTCACCAAATTAAAAGTGTAATCAAGCAAATATTTTTAACTTTTTACAGGCTGTTGGCAATTATTATATCTCAGGGAACAATAACTATAGAAACTAATTATACAAAGCACTGGGCTTGGTTCCCCATTAGAGGCCCCCCCACGTCCACCCTTTGGAATTACAGTTATTATTTGCTCCTTGGGAGTCTATGAGGAATAAACTCCAAAATATGGGATTATTCCTTGATGTGCCGGTAAATAATTCTGTCTAGATCTGTCTAATGTTTAGCATCTATCTATCTATCTATCTATCTATCTATCTATCTATCTATCTATCTAATCTCCACTTTCAGAACAAAACATATTGGCACTCTCCTCTTAATGAATTAATTCAGTTCCATTGCCCCCGTTGTTTAACATCCACCCCTCGCCATGCTTTTACTAATGTATGTGAAAGATTAGGTTATTCTAAAGATCTCACGATACCCGCGCGGTCCTGTAATAGAAGCCACTGGTGTTACGCTTTGTTATCAGCATTTTTGCAAATCCTACAGAATTCTGCCTTTTTTGCAAAAACTTGATGCGTCAAACTTGCGACAAGATTGCGTTTTTACTAATGCATTTGTAAAACCGGAGTTAGGCCCCTTTCACATCAGCATTGTTCGCTGATTGCGGCAGATTCGGCAGATTTACAGCACTTGCGGCAAACCCCATGCATTGTCTATTGGGTTTGCAGGCGGGTGCGTCAAGTGCGGTAGTGCCGGATGCGGCAGATCCAGCACTTGCTGCTAGCCACTTTTTTTTTTCACAGCTGCAATTGCCGGATTTGCCGGATCACAGCAAAACCACAATTGCCGCAGTTGTCACAAGCCCCATAGACAATGCAAGTGTGCCGCAAGTGCAGCTGTTAGGCGGCAAAATGCGATAAATCTGCCGGATCTGCCGCAATTTAAAAAAAAAACGCTGATGTGCAAAGGGCCTTAGCGGCGTTTTTGTCCAATGCCGGAAGTGCCGGATTTGACTGATGGCGGTAAAACCACAAGTGCCGCACACGTCCGGAACTCCTATAGTAACTGCATCAGGCAGAACGCAATGCTGCCAAAAGGGTGCACCATCCCATCATTTTCAATAAAGGCAGATCACGTAACCTGAAGTTCAAAAGATCAGGTTTGCCTGATCTGCCGGAACTGACACAAACCGCAGATGTGAAAGTAGCCATACAATTCAGTTTCAGGACACATCTTCCCTCCTCAATAATAGAATATTTAGAAGTGAAAAGAACCACAACACTCAGCCACAAAGTGGAGACCACATAAAGTCACAGAACAAAGCCACCGAGGTCTGAGGAGCAGAGGGCAGAAAAGTCACCAACCCTCTGCTAACTCCATAACTGCAGAGCCCAAATCTCCCTTGATAGTAACGTCAGTTTAAAAACTGTGCCCTTCTGGGAGTTTTAAGGCACCAGTTTCCATGGCCAAGCAGCTGCATTCAACCGTACATCACCAAGCACAATGCCAAGCGTTGGATGGAGTGGTGTAAAGTCAATGGCCTCTGCAGCAGATGGAACATGCTTTATGCAGTGATGGATCACGTTTCTCTATCTTTCATCTGATGGGACGAGTCTGGGTTTGGTGTCTGCCAGGAGAATGTTACCTGCCTAACACCATTGTGCCAACTGTTTGGTGGAGGAGAGACAACTATGTCGTTGTTTGTCAGGGGTCCTCACTTAGTCCCAGTGAAGGGACAGTTTAATGCTTAATTTCAAGACATTTTGGACAATAGCCGTTTATAATTTTTGTGGAAATTCGGGAAAGAACACTTTCTATTCCCCGTGACTGTGCCCACAAGGTCCATACAGTCATTTTTGGGGGAGCTTGATAGCAGGGCTGTGGAGTCGGAGTCATGGAGTCAGTGTTCCTTTTGATGGAGTTGAAGTTGAATTCAGAGAATTGAGGAGTCTGAGTCAGAGGTTTGGCTTACCGATGGCACACCGTTGCTGTGGAGTTGGAATTGGTGGGTGTCCATTTTGGTGTAGTTGGAGTCAGAGGTTTGGCTTACCGATGGCACACCGTTGCTGTGGAGTCGGATTTGGAGGCCATTTTGGTGTAGTTGGAGTCAGAGGTTTGGCTTACCGATGGCACACCGTTGCTGTGGAGTCGGAGTTGGCGGGTGTCCATTTTGGTGTAGTTGGAGTCGGAGGTTTGGCTTACCGACTCCACAGGCCTACTTGACAGGTCCACACAAAGTTCTGACATCATCCCCATCCAACGTGTGGTATGAACTAGAATGGAGGTTGTGATCCTGACCCTCTCCCCATTTTCAGTGACCTCAGATATGCTCCTCTGGATGAGGCAAAAATCCCAACAGACTCCGCCAAAATCTTGTCAGAAACCTTCCCAGAATAGGGGATGCTGTTTTAGCTGCGAAGTGGGGTGATCGGCTGATATTAATGCCTATGGCTTTAAACTGTGCAGTTTTCCGTATACTTCTGTCTATATCCCGTGTTTACAGTTAATGTATACGAGGCATATACCCTCTGTGCAGTGTATGATGTGAGCGTACATCTGGCCTTTCATTGCTGAGGTTCTGGGATCTTTTTCTTTGTCTCCTGGTAAATGACTGAGACTGAAGTGATCAATTGCTTTTAGTGTGTTATATGTTTCCCGTGACAAGTAAACCCTGTATTGATTAGCCATTACTGTGTTTGATAATCTTGTGTCATTGAACCTATTGTAAAAGGACAACAACAAAAAAAATAAAATAAAGCTCAGCAATGTTTTTACCCCAGCAGCGCTACGAAAATTGAAAACGCATTCAAAATTATAGGCGGCTCGGCCAAAGTCATTATATGAAATCGGTATTTGTGTTTAGCATACCGGACCTGTGCGCTGCAGACCGAGCCCATTCTTTGTGAAAGTAACAACTGACAAGGAGACTGTAACAGTAATAGGTTTCCTTTACTTTTACGAGTCATTCCAATAGCTGCATTTAAAGGGCCAGCAAACTCGAAATATTGGCTCAAATGAACTATCTGGTAGAGTATGTATGTATTGTGAGGTAGCGCTTGCTGTATGTGTTGGGGAATACTCGCTTAGCTGCGCAATTCAATCACATAGCAACCGTTTCTATAAAAGATAGCCAATCTAGTGTATTATCACTCATAAACCACGTATCACCATATAGTATGAATTATACTTCAGCATTTACAGTAAACACCATTTCACGTAGCGTCTGCTACTTCCGCTGACAAGTCCGCAATGTCCCCAGAAACCTTTGTGACATGCTGATTGGTTTGAATCGCGGATACGTCTGCACAGTTCAATTTCTGACACCTGTCAGTGCACACAAAGTCCCACTCTGGGTTTACCTGCTCTTGCAGTTTAGCAGGATTCAGACTGGCTCCTGCCAGTCTTGCCAATACACTCAGGGATCACCCACCAGATGCTTGGACTTACTCTATATCGGCACCTGTCGTGAGTCCAGATTTTCAGGGCCTCCATTACTACCTTGACTTCCAGGAGTTCTAGCCAGCTTCACTCTCAGGCATGCTTGTTTGCCATTGTTCACACAGGAAATGTATAGGACCTTCCTTACATCACTGTCACATGACCAGGAAGGAGTCACATTATATCAAGGCCTATAGGAGGTATGTGGATGTTCAGTCCCTCCCTTCACTTCTGAACATCTCATAAACCAGCCCTTTAAAATAAAGTAAGATTCCTGGTACTACAAGTCCCAGGCAAACTATCTGGTCTTACACCGCTATAGATCTCTATGCGAACATACCGGCCATATACATTGCTGGTATACCTCACAGTATGTATATATGTATGAATGTACAGCGGGTGACATAAATATTGGGCATGTTACCAATTTTCTATGCTAAGATAATATTGACATGAATTTCTCATGAGATGTCAGTAACAACCCATCCAATCCACACAGGCAAAGAAATCAAACCATAAATAACTATAAATTAAGCTGTGTGTAATAATGAGAAATGACACCAGGAAAAAGTACTGAGCACACTTACTGAAATGTAATATATTCTTCATACAAAAGCCTTTGTTGGTGATGAAGCTTCTATACACCTCCTGTAAGAAGAATCAGTCACATCATGCATTGCTCAGATGTGATTTTGGCCCATTCTTCATCATAAACACTCCTCAATCCTGAAGCTCCCATGGGCTCCTTCTCTGAGCTGCAGTTCCTTCCTATAAACCGTTTGTATGCTTGCGCTTTTAATAGTAATAGTGATACCTTGCTGTAGAATTCTACAAATCACCAAGGAAGAAACCACCGCACCTAGCAAATATTAATATAGAAACCATTATCAAAATAGGATCTCACCCAAACTAGTCAATGGGACTATAGTAGATCAGATAATGCTGATTAAGCATGGTACATACAAGGATAGAAGTTCATGAAAGGGAGAACGTTAAATCAATTGAAATGACAGGGAAGTTCAACATGTAGGATGTTGGTAAATGGATGTGAGTACCCACAAAAACCCCGACATGTCGGAGTCATTAGGTGACACATCTATGTCTGTATTTAACATTTTTTTTTTCCAAAAATCTTTAGAATATAGTAACCGTACATGAAAGAGCACAAATCATAGGTAGTATAACCAGTAAACTACCGATTGTAGCCAAGTTTAGTACATAATAAAACATCAATGCATAACATTCCATATATTAGAGAAAGGGACAATAACTCGTTGGCATCAAAATACAAAAAGTAAGTTAATCCTTGACCATCTGCATTACAATCTTCTAGTCAAAAGGTGGTCGTTTTTTTTGAAGAACGATATTTTGGCAAACAAATGATAACTCAATAAAGAGAAAACATGCAAGAAATAGAGTCAGAGAGAGAGGAGTAAAGAAAAAGAAGCGAAAAGTAAAAGTAATGAAAGTAAAAAGAAGAAAGGAAAAACTTCGTGTTATACTCCCCAGGGTGGAAAAAGAGGACAATGTCCAACATTATTTATGACCTCCCCTATTCTCGGGCCAGCAGAAGGCCACCTATCAGGTCATGAGGACATTAGAAAAATCAGGGGAATCTCTAAATAGGATCCACTCCTGCCAAGTAACAAAGTACTTATCAATCTGGGTATTAGAGTGGGCGGAGAGCCTCTCCATCCTGCACAAAAGGTCCATTTCTTTGACCCAATCTAAGATACCCGGGGCCTCAGCAGTCTTCCACCGCCTTGGGATCGTCAGTCTGGCTGCTGTGAGGCAATGTTGTATTTAACATTTAACATCACAGTGCCAGGCTAGAGATCAGAGATGGGCACAATAGTGTAGCTGTTGATGAAAAGAAGATACCCCACTTAAAGAACAATATCATAAATATCCATGAGCGTATTTTCACCCTTTAGAGAGCACTAATAGTTGCTTGCAGGGAGGGACCCCAGAAATTAGGATGTGTATGTCAAAGTAGTAACTAAGAACAAACACAGCTAACCAGTGGCGTAACTTCAGGCCCAGGGGCCCCAATGCAAAAGCTCAAACAGGGCCCCCAATTATTGCAAATCTTTAATAGTATTAGACTTTTTCTATAGGCCAAAAGGACTTTTGGGGCCCCCCTAGGCTGCAGGGCCCGGGTGCGATCGCAACCCCTGCACCTGTTGTAGTTACACCCCTGCAGCTAACTGTCCATGCAGGGTGGTTAACCCTAGAACGCATACCCATAGAAATCTTCACATTCACGCACCTGGGGCCTTTTAGGCCCGTTTTCAATTATCATGGAATAACTAAAAAAAAATACTTTTCAAAGTTTATTGCAAAGTAAGGATGCATTCCCACTAGCGCTGGAGTCTGCCAGGACGGGATTCCGTAATGGATCTGACCTCCTGGTGACCCCAGCTAAGGCTGGCGGACGCATACCTGGGGCCTTGCAGGCCTGCCAGGTTACCTGTTTTCTATTTTCTGTAAAATTACTTTAGTTAGATTTTTGAAACTCTAGGTATTCCTCAGGTATATAGTTGTTAGTAATTTCCAGTTGTTCATATATTTTTATGCTATAGGCATTTCGGTATAACAACCTTTTTTTGGGACTACCCCATATTCACGCACCTGGGGCCTTTTAGGCCTGTGTGCAAATAACACAGAATAACTCAAATAAAAATACTTTTCAAAATTTATTTTACAATTGCAAAGTAAGGATGCATTCCCAGTAGCGCTGGGGTCCGCCAGGAGGGGATCCGTAATGGATCTGACCTCCTGGTGACCCCAGCTAAGGCTGGCGGAATGACTGTGCCATTGTAATTTTAAATGTCAGTAAACTAAAAAGAAAAAAAGAAAAAGATTACAATCAGGCTTGTGCACTGTAAACAGTATGTGATAAGACTCTTTGTTAGGGTCCCAGCACACCAATCGATATAAAGCAGGTAAAGTGCAGCCCCCCTCCTCTGACCTCCAACAGATCACTTTCTTGTAGTGCAGTAGAAGCCTCTGGTTTTGGAGCTCAGAAAGTTTCTATTTCCAGACAAAAGAAAGCTGACTTCTTCCTCCAAAGCTCCAGCAATTAGGACAAAAAGACCTGTGATGAGGTCAGAGACACATGACTTTGTGAGGGAGCCTCCCTTCCAACATCACATGACCATGTTGTCATGCAGAATCCACACTTCCCAGAGTCATAAAAGTTCTTCCCCAGCAACAATACAGACAAAAAGACTGAATATATCACATGTAAACCTAGTACGGGCCTAAAAGGCCCCAGGTGCGTGAATATGGGGTAGTCCCAAAAAAAGGTTGTTATACTGAAATGTCTGTAACATAAAAATATATGAATAACTGGAAATTACTAACAACTATATACCCGAGGATTACCTAGATTTTCAAAATTCAAACTAAACTACTTTTACAGAAAATAGAAAACAAGTAACCTGGCAGGCCTGCAAGGCCCCAAGTATGCGTTCTAGGGTTAATCGCTCGTTTTTCGAGTTAGAAAATGGGAATATTTACATTATGTCTCGGCACTATGTTGCACAAGTATTGAGTAAGCAATCGTCTGATTAACACGTGCCAAATTATCAATTAGATATTTTATCAAATCACAAAAACTGACTAGAAAGTATACTGTCAGAAGATCGAACAAGTGGACCATTCATTCCCCCATAGATGTTCTGTTGGATTCAGCTCCCGTGATCGACTCGGCCATTCCAGCAGCTTTATTTTCTGTCTCTGAAACCAATTGAGAGTTTTCTTTGCTGTGTGTTTGGGATCATTGTCTACTGAAATGTTCACTCTTGTTTCATCTTCATTATTCTGGTAGATGGTAGCAGGTTTTTATCAAGAATGTCTCATTACATTAGTCAATTCATCAGTCCTTCAATGAAATTTGTCAATGTCGTATACTGAAAAACAGCTCCACCCCATCATGTTCCTACCTGCAAACGTCACTGTTCGTATGGTGTATTTGGGGTGATTTGCAGTGTCTTTTGGCATCCAAACATGGTGTGTATTATGGCGTCCAAAGTGTTCAATTTTCGTCTCACTTGACCATACTATATTCTCCCAGTGTTTCACAGGCTTGTCTAAATGTTTTTGAGCAAGCTTTAAACGCTCTTGAACATGTTTTATCTTCAGCAATGGAGTCTTGCGTGGTGATCGTGTATACAGGTCATGGAGATTGAATACATTACTTATTGTTTCACTGAAACAATTGTACCTGCTGGTTCCAGGTCTTTCTGTAGATCTCAACAGGTGGTCCTTGTCTCTTGGACAACTCTTCTGATAATTCTTTTCACTCCTCTGTCTAAGGGGTACTTCCCACACAACGATATCGCTAGGGATATCGCTGCCATCAGGTTTTGTGACATAACAGCGACCTCGCCAGTGATCTCGCTATGTGTGACATGTAGCAGCGATCAGGCCCCTGCTGAGTGATCGCTGATCATTACAGATCATTCTGGACCATTTTTTGGTCATTGTGCTCCCGCTGGGCAGCGTGCATCGCTGTGTTTGACAGGGACAACGACCAACAATCTCAATACTACAGGTCTGAGTGACAGGGTCCCAACGACCGCCGTATCGTCACTGGTGAGATCTGACTGTTTGACATCTTACCAGTGACCGCATAGCGACTTTTCAGTGATCCAGGCCTGTTCGGATCATGGTCGTGATCGCTGGAAAGTTGCAGCGTGTAAAAGGACCCTAAGATGTTGTGGATTGCACCTGGTGGTGGATGGTTTATGGTGAAATGATCTTTCCACGTCTGCATTATCAGAGCTCACTGGAACCTTCAGTAGTTTAGAAATTCTTTTGTACCCAATGCCATCAGTGTGGTTTGCAACTACTAAATTTCGGCTTTCAATATTGTGTATTGTCTTCAATGTATAAGCAGAAAGCGATACATTTGTAAGCGTCCTGTAGTGGTGGCTATACACAATTTTAACACTGATCACTGTCCAAAACAGAATAAGAAGTGAATATATGCAGAACTGCATGTCAATTTAAAGGAGAGCACAAAATGTTGTTCTGAGGTGGACAATCACTTTGAAAACAGAAGGAGATTTACTATGCTGAATGCACAAAAATTCTGTTGCAATCTATGGCAAAGTCTGGGGGACTAGGTATTCTCCTTTTGGAGATCAATCTACCTGCCAGCAGTAAGGAGAATTTTAGCCGCTGGAAATTATGCAAATTGTCACTTTAGTGTGGAAGTAGACGAACTCTAGCGCCATCTATTGTAAGTAGCAATCCTAAAAGTCCTAATTTATATTGCTACTTTAAATAGGTGGCACTAGAGTTCATCCACTTCCTCCCTGAAGTGACAATTCGGACATGTACATTTAGTAACTATTCTACACTCATTTGTGTTGTCCTCAAGGAGGAGTGACCTATATGGGAATGGAAATGGTTTGTCATGTAAATTGCATAAAAATTCTGCCACAAAATAAGCTTAAAGTGTATTGGATTTACCTCATTGCGTAGATTGTCTGGTGAAAAATTAGGCTGGAATATTTTTTTTTTTTGCTTTAAATATTGTTTTTGACAATAACTAGACAGTTCGGCTCAGTAGCTAGAAAGCTGTGGAGGGCTTTCTTCTTTCTTAATATAAGTTAAGATTTAAATCCATATATCAGACCCCTAGTGCCCAGGCTATGCCCGGTACAATAATAACAAGGCTTCTCATGCTGAAAGTCTGCTGCACAAGGAAAATGGGCATCTGGCCTGCATTCTCCGACTCCCTAACTCGCTACTTGGAATATCTGATGGAGGCACACTCATTCCTGTTTGCTGTAATTTGTCATACTTCATGTCTATGATCAGAGCTGCAATCAGGACACTACTACTATTACTGGTGTATAGGGCACAGAGAGCAGAAGCAAAGAGGGGGGTTCCAGACAGCCAAGTCGCTGTATAGATGGCCTGGCAGACTGCATGGCACGTTGGGGCCCGGGGTAATTACCGGCATGTTGGGTGAATATGTGCATCGGCTATTAAAGAAAATGAATATTCACTGCCCCCCATACCCATAATCCCACTCACTACTCAAAATCAAAGCCAGTTCCAAGAGGTGGGCAGAATTATGGGCGTGGAGAGCAGTGAATATTACTTTTGGATGAGCCAGCAGTTGACATCGACATGTAATTGGGAGCACATTGGCAGCGCTTCCCGTCACAAGGCAAAACTCCGTTGTCAGCATAAGAGGAAGGCACAAACGGGGGAGTGGAGGAAAGAAGAGTAGGATTGTTTATTGGTTTTGTGTGTTAAAAAGCGGCATAAGGGGAGACATAAATACTATGATGGGGGACATGTACAGTGAAGGAAATAATAATACCTTAAACTTACTACCTTTTCGAAAGGTGAACCTTGAGAAAGAAAGCTTGAGCTTTCAAATCCTAGTATATATGTCCCCTATCCTGGTATATATGATCCCAATCCTGGGCATATATGTCCTCCATCTTGGTATATTTGACCCCCAGCCTGGTATCCACAGCGTCATCCTGGGCCACATCCTGGTATGTATGCCCCCATCCTGGGCCCTGCTGGTATATATGTCCTTCATGCTGATATAAATATGTTACCCATCCTGGTATATGTCCTCATCCTGGTATAGATGATCCCAATCATGGGCTTATCCTTGTATACAGTGAAGGAAATAATTATTTGATTTGTTGCTGAGTTTGTAAGTTTGCCCATTGACAAAGACATGAACAGTCTATAATTTTAAGGGTAGATTAATTTTAACAGTGAGAGATAGAATATCAAAAATAAAATCCAGAAAATAACATGGTCTAAATTATATAAATATATTTGCATTTTGAAGAGAGAAATACGTATTTGATCACCTACCAACTATTAGGAGTTCTGTCTCCTACAGACCAGTTGATGCTTCTAATCATCTCGTTACCTGCATTAAAGACAGCTGTCTTACATTGTCACCTGTATAAAAGACTCCTATCCACACACTCAATGTATCAGTCAGACTCTAACCTCTACAACATGGTTAAGACCAAAGAGCTTTCTAAGGATGTCAGGGAAAAGATCCTAGACCTGCACAAGGCTGGAATGGGCTACAAAACCATAAGTAAGATGCTGGATGAGAAGGAGACAACATCGACATCAATCTGAGGCTCCATGCAAATTCTCACCTCGTGGGGTATCCAGGATCATGAAGAAGGTGAGAGATCAGCCTAAAACTACACAGAGGGAACTTGTTAATGATCTCAATGCAGCTGGGACCACTGTCACCAAGAAAACCATTGGTAACACATTACGCCTTAATGGATTAAAATCATGCATTGCCTGCAAAGTCCCACTGCTCAAGAAGGCACGTTTGCAGGCCCATCTGAAGTTTGTCAATGAACACCTTAGTGATTCTGAGAGTGATTGAGAGAAGGTGATGTGAGACACAAATTGAGCTCTTTGGCATTAACTCAACTCTCCATGTTTGGAATAAGAGAAATGCTGCTTATGACCCAAAGAACACCATCCCCACTGTCGAGCATAGCGGTGGAAACTTTGTTTTGGGGGTGTTTCTCTGCTAAGGGCACAGGACTACTTCACCGCATCAGTGGGACAATAGATTTAGCCATGTACCGTAAAATTCTGAGTGACAACCTCCTACCTTTAAAACTAATTTTAAATTAACTTTAAAAATGGGTCATGGCTGAGTCTTCCAGCATGACAATGACCCAAAACATACAGCCAAGGTTACAAAGGAGTGGCTCAAAAAGAAGGACATTAAGGTCATGGAGTGGCCTAGCCTGTCTCCATACTTTAATCCCATAGAAAATGTATGGTGGGAGCTAAAGCTCAGAGTTGTCAGCGACAGCCTTAAAATCTTAATGATTTATAGGTGGCCTGCAAAGAGGAGTGGACCAAAACTCCTCTTGACATGTGCACTAACCTCCTCATCAACTACAAGAAACGTCTGACTGCTGTGCATGCCAACAAGGGTTTTGCCACCAAGTATTAAGTCTTTTTTGCCAGAGGGATCAAATACTTATTTCTCTCTGCAAAATGCAAATCTAATATATAAAGCTGAATGTGTGTGTGTATGTGTGTGTGTATATCCGGGATTGTCATCTACACCGTCGCAACTACAGCCACAAAATTTTGCACAGTCACACGTCTGGACCCCGGGAGCGTCATAGGCTATGTTGTGAGGCGAAATTTTAACCCTGCGCGTTCCAGTTCACCAAACAATTTTGCCCCTATCTACATAATGGGGAAAAAGTGAAAGGAAAAGTATTGGAGGAAAATCGACAGCTGTCAGCTACAGCCACAAAATTATGTACAGTTACACGTCTGGACCCCGGGAGAGTCATAGGCTATGTTGTGAGGCGAAGTTTTTTTTTTTTTTTTTTTTTTTTTAAACAATGATTTTTATTGGTTTTTCAGTAGGCATACAAGAAAAAGGCAGTACAACTGTCAAAACTAAACTCAGTAATTCACAACATAGACCAGGAGCAGGGGAAGAAAGAAAGAGGGGAGGTGGGAGATGGAGGTGGCAGAGGGGAGGAGAGTAGGGGAACCCAACAAGATATAGGAAATACACGTATGGTTGAATAGGAATTCCAGCGTAACACCAAGTTGAAAACAGCAAACAATAGTGTAAATGAGGAAAGAGAAGTGGCTAGGGCATCGCAACTTCATATCATAGCTGTTTGGCATAGGGTGAGGAAGACCACAGATCCCAACCATTCAATATTCTATTCTTGACATTAAAATCATGTGCTAGGATAATCTCATGTTGCATGTGAAGGTTAAGTTGCGAAATCACCTCCTCCCTTGTGGGAGAGGATGGTTTCTTCCAATGCCTAGCTATACATGTTCTGGCCGCTATTAAAACATTAGACAACATGGGTCTAATTAAAGAGGGGACATCTTCCAGACCTATACCCAAAAGGGCCATTGGGGCATCCAGAGACAGGGGAATGCCAGTGATCATTATTATTAAGGATTCAACCTGTTTCCAGAAGACCTGTATCAGGGGACAAAACCACCACATGTGTTCCATAGTACCGTTATGTTGGCAGCCTTTCCAGCACATACTAGAGAGAGCTGAATTGAATTTGTTTAAACGAAGGGGAGTTAAGTACCAATTCAACTGGAGTTTTTTGGCCTGTTCCAGATGGTTAAGGCAAGAGGAGTATTTGGAAGCGTGGGAGAACGCAGAATGCCAAGACTTTGCGGTAGCAGTAAAGGAGAGTCGGCGCTCCCAGGCCTCCATATAGGGGAGCTTTCCTGTATCCAAAGGGACCGTTAAGGCCCGATATATAATAGAGACGCCCCGTTGAGTAGAGGATGTTTTAAAATACCGTTGAAGAGAGTCCTCCCCAGGTGGAATTGCTTGAGGGGGCAAACTGATTGTATTCAGTAAATGGCGGACCTGAAGATACTGATAAAATACCTGATTAGGAAGTTCAAATGTTTGCACAAGATCAGAGAATGACTGAACGCCATTATCATCCAGAATATCCCGTAGGAAACGGACACCTCCAGTTTTCCATCGAGTCAGAGAGATATCAGGGATCAGGAACTCTAGTGCTTCGAGGGAGATATAGTGAAATAAAAAGGGAAGATGAGATCTGCCTAATGAGTACCATAATCTCAAAAGTGCACCCATAGTGCGCAGGGGAATATTACTATCCAGCCTCTGTAAAAGGCCGGCCTCCAACTGAAGCCTCAGTGACCCGGTCGGGGCATAATGAGATTCTATTTGTAACCAGCAGGAAGGAAAGGTCTCTCCCGTCCACCAAAGTTTGGCTGGTTCTAGAAGAGCAGCCCTATGGTAAGATAAAACATCAGGGACACCCAGTCCTCCTTGCTTATAAGGGAGAACCATAATGTTATGAGGAACTCTGTGCGGTCTACCACTCCAGATAAAGGAGTTAAGCATGGTCTGTAATTTAGATATACACCTATGTGGGAATGACATGGGGAGACATCTAAATATGTATATTAGTTTGGGGAGGATAAGCATTTTGACCAAATTTATTCTGGCAACCCAGGAGAGGCACAGAGGGGAGAGCCTGTTAAGTTCAGTTTTAATATCATTGGCGACCAGGTCACAGTTTCGTTTGACTATGTCATGAAGTTGGGTAAAATAAATTCCCTGATACGTAAAACCCTCCGGTGCCCAAGCGAAGGTAAAAAGTTGACATATAGCCTCTTGAGTTGGCAGTGCAATATTCACCGGGTAAATTGTAGATTTATGTATATTGAGGCGATAATAGGAAGCCGCAGAGTCTGTAAGAATATCCATAATCTTTTGCAGTGAGGGGATAACATTGACGCATGTAAAAATGACATCGTCAGCGTATAAACCGACCTTGTGCTCTACTTCCCCCACCACAACACCCCGCACCTGTGGTTCCGCCCTGATGCGCGCCGCCAAGGGTTCCATCACCAATGCAAATATCAGGGGGGAGAGAGGACATCCCTGGCGGGTGCCGTTTGAAATATCAAAGGAGTCCGAAAGGAACCCGGAGGCTCGGACGGAAGCATTAGGGTGTGTATACAGCGCCATAATGGCTGACATAGCAGAACCAACAATGCCAAATTTCTGTAGAACTGCTTCAACGTACCCCCAGTGCACCCTGTCAAACGCCTTTTCCGCATCAAGAGACAGGAGAACACCGGGGGTGCCCGCACGTTCCATGAGATCCAAAATATTAATAAGGCGTCTGGTTCCATCACGAGCCTGTCAGCCTGGCACGAATCCAACCTGGTCTGGGTCAATGATAGATGGGGGGATTTCCATCAATCTCGATGCCCACACCTTTGCATATAATTTAATGTTAAAGGTGTGGTAGGGGATTTCCCAGGTTTGGGTAATGTAGATATGATTGCTTCCAGACTCTTCCGTCGGATGTCCCCCCTGTTGCGCCAGAACTAAAATAATCGTAGTAAATAGGGAGAGAGGACAGGGAGGAAATTCTTATAATATTGAACAGGGAAACCATCAGGACCAGGGGCCGTATGTGTTGCAGATGACTTAAGTGCATGATTTATCTCTAATTCTGTGAGCGGCGCATTTAAGTTACTCAGCTGAGAAGGAGTTAATTTAGGAAGAGACGCCCTATCCAGGAAAGCATAGTAACATAGTTTTTAAGGTTGAAGGAAGACTTTAAGTCCATCTAGTTCAACCCATAGCCTAACATGTTGATCCAGAGGAAGGCAAAAAAAAAACCCATGTGGCAACACTAAGCTCCACATTGGGGGAAAAAATTCCTTCCTGACTCCAGATACGGCAATCAGACTAATTCCCTGGATCAACGCCCTATCAAAGAATCTAGTATGTATAACTGGTAATATTATAGTTTTCAAGAAAGGCATCCAGGCCCTTCTTAAATGTTAGTAGTGACTCACTCATTACAACAGCATGTGGTAGAGAGTTCCACAGTCTCACTGCTCTTACAGTAAAGAATCCGCGTCTGTGATTATGCTTAAACCTTCTTTCCTCCAGACGTAGAGGATGCCCCCTTGTCCCAGTCTCAGGCCTAAGAGTAAAGAGATCATTAGAAAGGTCTCTGTACTGTCCCCTCATATATTTATACATTATTATAAGATCACCCCTAAGCCTTCGTTTTTCCAAGCTAAATAACCCCAAGTTTAATAACCTGTCTTGGTATTGCAGACCCCTTAGTCCTCTAATGACTTTTGTCGCTCTTCTCTGGACCCGCTCTAGTTCAGCTATGTCTTTCTTATACACCGGAGACCAGAATTGTACACAGTATTCTAAGTGTGGTCGCACTAGTGACTTGTATAGAGGTAAAATTATGTTCTCTTCATGAGCATCTATGCCTCTTTTAATGCATCCCATTATTTTATTTGCCTTTGCAGCAGCTGCCTGACACTGGCCACTAAATGTGAGTTTGTCATCTACCCATACACCCAGGTCTTTTTCAGTGACAGTTTTGCCCAGTGTTTTACAATTAAGCACATAATTATACCTTTTGTTTCCTCTGCCCAAGTGCATAACTTTACATTTATCCCCATTAAAGCGCATTTGCCATTTAGCAGCCCAAGCTTCTAGTTTACATAAATCCTCCTGTAATATAAAATTGTCCTCCTTTGTGTTGATTACCCTGCAGAGTTAAGTGTCATCTGCAAATATTGAGATTCTACTCTGTATGCCCCCTACAAGGTCATTAATAAATATATTAAATAGAAGCGGGCCCAACACTGACCCCTGTGGTACCCCACTGTTAACTGTGACCCATTCTGAGTGTGTTCCATTAATAACCACCCTTTGTTTCCTATCACTAAGCCAGTTCTTAACCCACTTACACATATTTTCCCCTATCCCCATTGCCCTCATTTTATGTATCAACCTTTTGTGTGGCACCGTATCAAAAGCTTTTGAAAAGTCCATATAAACCACATCCACTGCATTTCCTTGGTCCAGTCCAGAACTTACTTCTTCATAGAAGCTTATCAGATTAGTTTGACAGGAACGGTCCCTCGTAAAACCATGTTGATAATGGGTCATGAGGTTATTTTTCTTCAGATACTCCAGTATAGCATCTCTTAGAAAACCCTCAAGGATTTTACCCACAGTAGAGGTTAAGCTTACTGGCCTATAATTTCCAAGTTCAGTTTTTGTCCCCTTTTTGAATATTGGCACCACATTTGCTATACGCCAGTCCTGTGGTACAGACCCTGTTATTATGGAATCTTTAAATATTAAAAATAATGGTCTATCTATGACAGTACTTAGTTCCTGCAGCACTCTGGGGTGTATCCCATCCGGGCCCGGGGATTTGTCAATTTTAGTGATTTTTAGACGATGCCGTACTTCCTCTTGGGTTAAGCAGGTGACATTTAATTGAGACTTTTTGTTATCACTGATCATATTGTCTGTCATGGGATTTTCTTGTGTAAATACTGTTGAAAAAAAGTCATTTAGCATATTGGCTTTTTCCTCATCCTCATCCACCATTTCACCCAGACTATTTTTAAAGGGGCCAACACCATCATTTTTTAGTTTCTTACTATTTATGTAGTTAAAAAATATTTTGGGATTCTTTTTACTTTCTCTGGCAATGAGTCTCTCTGTCTCAATCTTTGCTGCCTTGATTTGCTTTTTACAAATGTTATTTAATTTTCTGTATTTATTTAATGCTTCATCACTACCTACTTGCTTTAATTCCCTAAATGCTTTCTTTTTGTCACATATTGCACTTCTTACCGCTTTATTTAGCCATAGTGGTTTCCTCCTATTTCTAGCATGCTTATTCCCATAGGGTATATATTGTGCACAGGTCCTATTCAGGATGCTAATAAACATCTCCCATTTGTGTTGTGTACTTTTATGTCTCAGGACATCGTCCCAGTTTATTGCACTAAGATCATCTCTCAACCGTTGGAAATTTGCCTTCCTGAAGTTTAGTGTCCTTGTAGCCCCTCTACTACACGTCTTAGTAAAGGATACTTGAAAGCTTATTAAGTTATGATCACTATTACCCAAGTGACCTCCAACCCGTATATTTGATATGCGGTCCGGCCTGTTGGTTAATATTAGGTCCAGCAGTGCCCCCCTTCTTGTTGGGTCCTGAACCAGTTGTGAAACGTAATTGTCTCTCATAGTTTTCAAAAACTTATTACCTTTGCTGGAACTGCAGGTTTCTGATCCCCAATGTATTTCAGGGTAGTTGAAGTCCCCCATAATAATTACTTCTCCCTGAGTCGCTGCTTCATCTATTTGCTTTATGAGGATATTCTCCTCCACTTCCATTATTGTTGGGGACTTATAACAAACCCCTATCAGTAATTTATTATTTTTCCCCCTCCCCTTATCTCCACCCACAGGGACTCTACATTTCCATTAGATTCACCTATATTATCACGCAGGATGGGTTTTAAGGATGATTTTACGTATAAACATACACCTCCTCCTCGCCTATTTGTACGGTCATTTCTGAACAGACAATAGCCCTGTAAATTAACAGCCCAGTCATGGCTCTCGTCCAGCCAAGTCTCCGAACTCCCCACCATGTCATAATTATTTTCCAACAAAATCAATTCTAATTCCTCCATTTTGTTGGTGAGGCTTCTGGCATTAGTGAACATGCACTTTATGCATCTCTCTTTACCTCTATTCCTTCCTACTAGATTGACTGTTCTAACCCCACCCCCCATGCCACCCCCAATTTCATTATTTGTGCCCATGTTACAATTTTCACTATCTTCCCATCCTATACAATGAATACCCTCCCCCCCAATCCCTAGTTTAAACACTCCTCCAACCTTCTAGCCATTTTCTCTCCCAGCACAGCTGCACCCTCCCCATTGAGGTGCAGCCCGTCCCTAGCATAGAACCTGTAGCCAACAGAGAAGTCGGCCCAGTTCTCCAGGAACCCAAACCCCTCCTTCCTACACCAATTCCTGAGCCACTTATTTATCTCCCTAAGCAGATATTGTCTCCGCTGTAGGTTGAGGGGTGTCAGAAGAACGATGCAGATTGTATAAGGATTCATAGTAAGAACGGAACTCGTCCGCTATTCGCAGAGGGTTCCGGATCTGCTTACCCGCAGCAGAGACAATATAAGTGATCCTAAACTGTGCCATTTTTCTTCTGGTTCTACGAGCTAGAAGGGAAGCCGCCCTGTCCCCCAAACCATAATATTTAGCCTTTAGTTTTTTCAAATTGTTCTCAGCTTTCTGAAGTAGTAGAGTCCTAAGGTGGTGTCTAGTATCAGTTAGAGACTGTAATAGAGCAGGAGTGGGGGTAGATTTGTGCTGTGTTTCCAGAGATTGGAGTGAATTTAAGGTGTCCGTCAGGTCCGCCATATACCGTCTTTTGTGTAAGGCCGCCAACTTAATAAAAATTCCTCTGAGAACTGCTTTATGTGAGAGCCACAAAACCTCGTCCTGTACTTCCCCATTATCGTTGTGAGTAAAAAATTCTTTCAGATGCACAGAGATCTCCTCAACAACCTCAGCGTTAGTCAGCAGGTACGTGTTAAGTTTCCATGTATAAGGTGGCCTGACAGCGGAAGGGTCATCAATTTGCAAAGTGGTGGGAGCATGGTCTGACCATATTATGCTGCCAATTCCTGCCATATTTACACTGATGCAAAAGAGAACCATCCACCAATATTAAATCAATACGGCTATATGATTGGTATCTTGCAGAGAAGAACGTGTAATCACGCTCCTCACCGTGATGGTACCGCCACACATCATGCAGACCATGCTCCAGAACCAATGCTTTCATTTCACCACGAGACTGAGGCGGACCCGAGCAATCCAGGCGCTTTAACATAAGCATATTGAAATCACCACCTACAAGTCTGTGTCCTCGAGTGTGCAAAGAGATCTCATCCAGGAGAGACCTAAGGAACTTCATTTGCCCAACATTAGGCGCGTACACCGCCACCAAGGTGTAGGTGACATTATTCAATTTGCAAATTAAAATAAGAAACCAGCCCTCTGGATCAGAAACAATATGTTCTAGGTGAAAGGAGACCGTGCTCCTCACCAAGATACCCACGCCCGCCTTTTTTTTGGGACTATTGGCATAGAATTGGTGTGGATAAACATGAGAGTGCATTCTATCATTATCTTTAGCCAACAAGTGCGTCTCCTGGATGAAGATCACATCACTCTTAGATTTATGCAAATGCTTCAAGACAATTGATCTTTTGGTTGGTGAATTCAGTCCATTCACATTAATTGACAGTATCGATATACTCATGGTAGGGCATTAGAGGACTGCGCTATATACATAGTAAATAACAGGAATTCCTTGCAAGACCAAGAACAGTAGGGTCGAGGGGAGGAGGGAGGGGGAAATATGTAGGAAGGTGGAGGGAGGGATATAGGGTGAACAGGTCTCAACAGTAGTCCATCAGCAACATAGGTGATCAGGAAAAAACAAAAGACGAAAACACAGCAAAACAAAACAGAAACAGTCTTAGGGGAGAACATCAATATTCTCCAAGAGAGACAGTGAGCGACAAAAATACACTCTTGGGGCTTTAATCCAGGGATAAATATAATCCCTGAGGTAGGAGCTCTAATCAGAGCAACCAGGTCATTATCTCCAAAAAATAAAAAAGAACAGAGGAGTAACAAATCCAGGTGTCATTAGATCCGGGAAAAGGACAAAAAAGTCCCACAGAATGAACAGGTGTACTCAGACTGTGGACCACTCGGGGTCCACACGTTTCTTGGGTGCGGCGGGGGGATGAGTCTCTCCAGCAGATCCGTTGGTGACGTTTATACCCCATTGAGCTAAAAGTTTAGCTGCGTGGCCTGGAGATATGCAGACATGTGTGGAGCCATCTTTGCGTATTATGAGCTTAGTTGGGAAGCCCCAGATATACTGTATGTCCTGAGTACGCAGGGCAGAAGTGTATGGATGAAATGCCCGACGAAGGGCCAAGGTACTAGGTGATAGGTCCGAGAAGACAGCCAGGGCAGAGAACTGGTCAGGCAGGGCAGGTTTGCCACGGAGGCAGTATAGAAAGTCCTCTTTTAATTCATAAAAATGAATTCTGGCAATCACATTCCTGGGTAGGTTAGGGCCTATATGAGAGGGCTTAGGCACCCTATGTATCCGGTCAATGATAATGTCTTTCCTCTCTACTTCAGGCATGGCGGCCATTATAAAGTCCTGTAGCATAGGGTGAAGATCTTTAGGCTGCACAGTTTCATCAATGCCTCTGATGCGGACATTATTGCGCCTGGAACGGTCCTCAAGATCCAGTTGCTTTGCCTGCACTTTGATAATTTTCTCTTTCAATTCCTCATGTGCATCCAATAAATCATTATGCGACTGCACTATCTTGGCCATTTTTCTTTCCAATTTGTCAGTGCGGCCTCCAATATCAGCTACCTCTCTCCTGAGATCAGCAACCATCCCCTTCATGGAGTTTTGGAGCGACGTGTGTAGCGAGGACAGCATCTCCCTCATGCTGCCATGTGTTACTGGGGCGTCCTCCCTCCCGCCGCCATTAGAGTCTGAGGAGACCACAGAACTCCGTCTGCAGGAGGAGCCGGCTGAACGTGGTTAGGCCAGCGCCATCTTAGCTTCACTGCCGGCGGGCCTGATGGTCGCAAAAAAGTCAGTGACCCGCTGCGGGGAAGTACGCTTCCCGCTCCTAGTTTTCCCCATGCACTCACCGGGATCTCTGGGTACTGAGGTGTTAGTTGTGGCCGGTTACCGGGTGTCTGAGAACTGTCTGAGCCGCTTTGTTGTCTGTGGGATGAGGAGCTCCCGGCTTATGCGGCCATCTCCTTGCTGCGTCAAGCCACGCCCCCCGTGAGACGAAATTTTAACCCCGCGCATTCCAATTCATCAAACAATTTTGCCCCTATCTACATAATGGGGAAAAAATGACAGTTACCAGTTGACAGTTGTGAATGAGAAGGGCTTAATGACCGCGCCAAAGACTAACAGCATATTCCAGCATATAGTCACTAAGGTGGGGCCCTGACATGGAATATTCACCACGCACGGGGTCATGTATACACACCACACGCACACAAAGAGTAACAGCAAGTGTATAGTCACTAAGGTGCAGCCCCAACATTGGAGACTCAGCACGCACCCGAACACACACACACCACAAAGAGACACACACAACACAGAGACACACTCACACACCCATGGGCACACACACACACACCCTATAGCGACACATGCACTCACCCCACAGGGACACACACGCCACAAAGAGACACACACAGAGACATGCACAGACCCCCCCACAGGAACACACACACATACCCACCCTATAGGGACACATGCACTCAACCCACAGACACACACACACACCATAAAAAGACACACACAACACAGAGACACACACACACCCCACAGACCCCCCTCAGGGACACACACATCCTATAGGGACACATGCCCTCACTCCACAGGGACACACACACACACCACAAAGAGACACACACAACACAGAGACACACACACCACACAGACCCCCCCACAGGGACACACACACATACACACCCTATAGGGACACATGCACTCGCCCCACACGGACACACACACACCACACAGACAGACATAGATGTGCACAAATCACCTCACACAACTCGCCTCATACATATGCTATCTTTAATTTCCAAAAATAAACATCTCATTAACCCCTTAGTGACGAAGCCAATTTCCACCTTAATGACCAGACTGTTTTTTGTAATTCTGACCAGTGTCCCTTTATGAGGTAATATCTCTGGAACGCTTCAACGGATCCTAGCGATTCTGAGATTGTTTTTTCGTGACATATTGGGCTTCATGTTATTGGTAAATTTAGGTCGATAATTTTTGTGTTTATTTGTGAAAATATAAAAAAATTGGCAAAAATTTTGAAAATTTGACAATTTTCAAATTTGTCATTTTTATTCTGTTGAACCGGAGCGTTATGTGACACAAAATAGTTAATAAATAACATTTCCCACATGTCTACTTTACATCAGCACAATTTTGGAAAAAAAAATTTTTTGGTTAGGACGTTATAAGGGTTCAAAGTTCATCAGCAATTTTTCATTTTTCCAGCAAAATTTACAAAACCATTTTTTTAGTGACCACATCACATTTGAAGTCCATTTGAGGGGTGTACATGACAGAAAACACCCAAAAGTGACACCATTCCGAAAACTGCACCCCTCAAGCTACTCAAAACTACATTCAAGAAAATGATTAACCCTTCAGGTGCTTCACAGCAACTAAAGCAAAGTGGAAACAAAAAATGGACATTTTAATTTTTCCAACAAAAATGTTTTTTGGCCTCGATTTTTTCATTTTCACATGGGCAACAGGATAAAATGCATCCTAAAATTTGTTGGGCAATTCCTCCTGAGTACACCAATACCTCATATGTGGTCATAGACCACTGTTTGGGCGCACGGCAGGGCTCAGAATGGAAGGAGCGCGATTTGACTTTTGGAGCTAATTTACCATTCAAAAAGTCAAATGGCGCTCCTTCTCTTTCGAGCCCTGCGGTGCGCCCAAACAGTGGTTTATGACTACATATGAGGTATCGGTGTACTCAGGAGAAATTGGCCAACAAATTTTAGGATGCGTTTTATCCTGTTGCCCATGTGAAAATGAAAAAAATCGAGGACAAAAGACAATTTTTGTGAAAAAAAAGTAATTTTTCATTTTTACGGATCAATTTGTAAAGCACCTGAGGGTTCAAAGTGCTCACTATGCATCTAGATAAGTTCATTGGGGGGTCTAGTTTCCAAAATGGGGTCACTTGTGGGGGAGCTCCAATGTTTAGGCACACAGGGGCTCTCCGTATGCAACATGGTGTCCGCTAACAATTTGAATGGAAAATTAGCTCCAATTGCTAGCGGACACCATGTTGCGTATGGAGAGCCCCTGTGTGCCTAAACATTGGAGCTCCCCACAAGTGACCCCATTTTGAAAACTAGACCCCCCAATGAACTTATCTAGATGGGTGGTGAGCACTTTGAACCCCCAGGTGCTTCACAAATGAATCCGTAAAAATGAAAAAAGAAAATTTTTGTGGAAAAGAAAGTACTTTTTCATTTTTATGGATCCATTTGTGAAGTACCTGAGGGTTCAAAGTGCTCACTATGCATCTATATAAATTCCTTGGGGTGTCTAGTTTCCAAAATGGGGTCACTTGTGGGGGAGTTCTAATGTTTAGGCACACAGGGGCTCGCCATACACGACATGGTATCCACTTACAATTCCAATTGCTAGTGGACACCATGTCATGTATGGAGAGCTCCTATGTGCCTAAATATTGGAGCTCCCCCACAAATGACCTCATTTTGGAAACTAGACACCCCAAGGAACGTATTTAGATGCGTAGTGAGCACTTTGAACCCCCAGGTGCTTCACAAACTGATCCGTAAAAATGAAAAAGTACTTTTTTTCACAAAAATCTTCTTTTTTTCCTTTTTACAGACTAATTTGTGAAGCACTTGGGGGTTGAAAGTGCTCACTATGCATCTAGATTTTTTCCTTGGGGGGTCTAGTTTCCAAAATGGGGTCACTTGTTGGGGAGCTCCAATGTTTAGGCACACAGGGGCTCTCCATATGCGACATTGTGTCCGCTAACAAATTGAATGGAAAATTAGCTCCAATTGCTAGCGGACACCATGTTGCGTATGGAGAGCCCCTGTGTGCCTAAACATTGGAGCTCCCGCACAAGTCACCCCATTTTGGAAACTAGACACCTCAAGGATTCTATCTAGGGGTATAGTGAGCATTTGGAATCTACAGCTACTTCACAGAATTTGATAATGTCATTATGAACATTTTCTTTTTTTCACACAATTTCTCACTTTTAGGGCCCTTTCACATCAGCGTTTTTTGAAATTTGCAGCAGATGCGGTGAAAAAAAGGCATCTGCCGCAATTACCGCATACCGGCTGCACTTGCGGCGCGGTTGCGGTAAACGCCATGCAAAGTATAGGCGTACTTGCGGCAGGTGCGGCAAGTGCGGTTTTGCACTTGCGGCAGGTGCGGCCGTGAAAAAACCGAGGCTGACCTCGGTTTTTTTTCGCGGCCGCACCTGCCGCAAGTGTAAAACCGCACTTGTCGCAAGTACGCCTATACTTTGCATGGCGTTTACCGCAACCGCACCGCAAGTGCAGCCGGTATGCGGTAATTGCGGCAGATGCGTTTTTTTCACCGCATCTGCCGCAAATTTCAAAAAACGCTGATGTGAAAGGGCCCTTAGAGCATGTGCACAAGATACGGACACACCGTGTCCTGGTTGTCTCCTCCCCTGCATTTTTTTTTAGTATTACTTTATTAAATTTTTTAAAAAAATGACGTAGGGCTTCGCCATATTTTTGGTCCAGCCAGGTACAACAGGCAGCTACGGGCTGCCACGAACCCCTTCTGCCTAGTTTTACCTAGCTGGAAACCAAAAATATAGGGAAGCTCCTTTTTTTTTATATTTCATGAAATAATTTTTTTTAAAAAATGGCGTGGGCTTCGCCATATTTTTGGGCCAGCCAGGTACAACTAGGCAGCTGGGGGCTGGAATCCTCAGCGTAGGGAGGCCCAAGCTTTCTGGGCCCCCCCCGCTGCGAATTGCAGCCCGCAGCCGCCCCAGAAAATGGCGCATTCATAGAAGCGCCATTTTCTGGCGCTGTATCCAGCTCTTCCAGCTGCCGTGTAGCGGTGGCAGACTGGGTAATAAGGGGTTAATGCCAGCTTTTTGGCAGCTGGCACTAAGCCCGAGATTCATAACGTCTGGCCAATATTAGACCGGACCATTAGGAATCTCTAATAGATTGTAAAGAAAACACAACACAGAGAAAAATATTTTTATTGGAAAAAAAACACAAACACATATTTAGACCCCATCTTTATTACAGTGAAGTCCGACGTAGTCCAGTGGCATGGTCCGACGTAGTCCATTGGGAAGGTCCGACGTAGTCCAGTGGGAGGTCCCGCGACGATTCTCATTCAGATGATGATCTGAAGTTAACCCCTTGTGTGGTCACAAGGAGTTAACTGCAGGTCATCATCCCTGTGTGGTCACAAGGGGTTAACTGCAGATCCGGTAACCCCTTGTGACCACACAGGGATGATGACCTGCAGTTAACCCGTTGTGACCACACAAGGGGTTAACTGCAGGTCATCATCCCTGTGTGGTCACAAGGGGTTACCTGCAGATCCAGTAACCCCTTGTGACCACACAGGGATGATGACCTGCAGTTAACCCCTTGTGACCACACAAGGGGTTAACTGCAGGTCATCATCCCTGTGTGGTCACAAGGGGTTACCTGCAGATCCAGTAACCCCCTGTGATCACACAGGGATAATGATCTGCAGCTAACCCCTTGTGACCACACAGGGGTTAACTGCAGAAGACCCCTGTGTGGTCGTTGATGGGTTAACTCTGCCTCTGTTCCGGCGCACGCAGAGCAGCGGCGCCGGGACAGAGGCAGAGAGAAGACGGCCGGCGACGCTGCAGGACGGGTAAGTATGAGAGGAGCAGGGAAGGGGGCCCGGGGGAAGAGC
This sequence comes from Allobates femoralis, assembly GCA_033576535.1. Taxonomy (NCBI): domain Eukaryota; kingdom Metazoa; phylum Chordata; class Amphibia; order Anura; family Aromobatidae; genus Allobates; species Allobates femoralis. Next base: position 71,469,178 of record JARQOC010000006.1, on the reverse strand, counting down.
GGAGCGAACCGGGGGGGCTGCAGATCGGAGGAGGGGGTCGGGGATCGAGGGGACAGCATGGGGAAGACCTGGGGAAGGAGGGGGGGCTCTGATGACCGGAGGGGAGCCGCGCATGGAGGAGGGGGAGCTGGGGACTCAGGGAGCCGCGCAGGGAAGAGGGGGAGCTGGGGAGCCGCGCAGGGAGCAGGGGGAGATCAGGGGTGAGACCAGGGGTGAGGGGGGATGGCATTGGGGGGCCACTGAGGGGACCAGTGGCCCCCAGGAATGGCGGCATCTCTATGCGATCTGACAGATCGCATAGAGATGCAGCGGAGGCGGCGGGTTTGGCGCCGGCCGCCGCCATTTTCAGATGGTTAGGGGGTGGGGTGGGGGGGGTGATGATGATCCCCAGTACTGGGGGTCTTGGTGGGCTAGGGGGTTAATGCTTTCACTTTGTTCCGACATGTGTTTTCATGTCGGATCAAAGTGAAAGCATTTTTCCCGGCACTTTCACTTTGTGCAATGTGATGATCGGTAAACGGTGTTTACCGGCCATCACATTACAGGTGCCGGTAAAAAACTAGCTAATTACTAATCTCTAGGGTCTCAGCTACAATCGGTACGCTGACACCCTAGAGATTTTTGCTACAGGGGCTGTGCTACAGGGCATTTTCTAGCCATACGTCTACAGACGTATGGCTGGGCTTTAGTACCCTTTTTTTTGGACGTCTGTAGACGTTAGGCTGTCGTCTACGGGTTAAAAACAGCCAATGTGCAACACATGTGCCATATAGGGAATTAAGGCAGTTCACATGAGCTGTCTACTATGTGTATGTGTGATGTATCATATACTGCCCGGCCGGGGGAAGGGATTACTGTTGGCTGGAGATTTATTAGGCTGCCTATAGCAACCAATCACAGCTCAGCTTCTGTTTTCCTACAGGTCATTAATACGACATGTTCAATTCTATTTTGTTATAGCTAAGGGCCCTTTCACATCAGCGTTTTTTGAAATTTGCGGCACCTGCGGCAAAACCGCACTTGCCGCACCTGCCGCAAGTACGCCTATACTTTGCATGGTGTTTACCGCAACCGCGCCGCAAGTGCAGCCGGTATGCGGTAATTGCGGCAGATGCGGTTTTTTCACCGCATCTGCCACAAATTTCAAAAAACGCTGATGTGAAAGGGCCCTAACATCAGTTATTTATTAACCTGGGCGTAGCCGGGTACTACAGCTAGTAATTTTATATAATTTAGACAATGTGATGTTCTGGATTTTATTTTTGCTATTCTATCACTCACTGTTAAAAGTAACCTATCCTTAAAATTATAGACTGTTCATGTTTTTGTTAGTGGGCAAACTTACAAAATCATCAACGGATTTAAATAATTATTTCCTTTACTATATAC
>JARQOC010000006.1:71450752-71467689 GCA_033576535.1 Allobates femoralis | reverse complement strand
GAACAAATCAGGAGACACGATATAAGAACTTAGGTTGTATAGTACTGACGGAAAAGGAAACCAGAAATCCTCTGTGCCCGCTTGGGACAAACAGAATGAATGGAAGCATCCCCAGTAAAAAAAAAAAAAATTATTCGGCGTAGTTCTTGTCAGTCAGTGCGGATAGAAACCTATCACGTGCATCGGCTCGGGAATCTGCTCTGAGGGGAAAACAATCCAGTAGAATTGTTCAAACCCCAGGTGTAGGGAAACCCCCCATAAATCCTCTACAGCGTCAGAAAACCACTTTCTGAAAAGCGCCGCCAAAGCATCATCATTCCATTTAGTTAGCACAGACCATTTCCTGAATTTCTGACAATACAATACCGCCGCCTCCTGACCCTGAGACAGGGCCAACAGGGTCTTCTCAGCTTGATCCACAGAGTCGGGTTCATCATAAATTAAACCCAAGGCCTGAAAAAAGTCCAGTTTAAGTAAAACCATATCCCCAGAGGTGAGAGTAAACGTCCAATCCTGCGGATCACCCCGCAGAAGGGAGATAACTATTTTAACCTGCTGAACTGAATCACCAGAGGACCGAGGTCTCAGAGCAAAAACAGTTTACAATTATTTTGAAACTCAAAAATTTGAACCTATCACCATAAAACAAACTTGGAGTAGGAATTTTTGGTTCCAAAACTGGAGTCTGAACTATATACTCAGAAATTCCCTGTACCCTTGCAGCGAGCTGGTCTAAACGAGAAGCTAGTTCCTGGACACTCATACGTGCACAAGACTCCACAGCCACCCAAAGAAAAAGAGGGAAGAAAGAAAAAAGAAACAGCCTCAACACTTCTCTTCCCTTCTTCTGAGATGCATGTATCTCGATTTTAACTCTTTTGGCCAGTTGTACTGTTATGAACCGATGACTTAGGAGAAACATTCAGATTCCACAGAAGTCGTTGGTGACTATACTGACCGCAATCCCTGACTACACACCGCAACTAGAAGTAGGCGTGGGATGTAACTAACCAGACCTAGACACCTCTGCACAGTCGGAGAACTAACTGCTCCTAAAGATGGATGTAGGAAAAGCTATTCTGCCTCAGAGCAGAACCCCAAAAGAATAGCAAGCCCCCAGAGATATTAACTGGGAAACCAGAGAAAGAAAAACAAACACAGGCAGATTTAAAAGGTTTAGCAAAAGAGGCCAAACTAGCTATATAGGAAAGACAGGATAAAATACTATTGCGGTCAGTATAAAACACTATAAAAAAAACACCAACAGCAGATAGTACAAAAATTACCCCGAGTCACTAAGACTCGGCGCCCTCTATATCTGCAGACTTCTATAAATCAAATGCCAGCAGAACTGGAAATTACAGATAATATTGAATGGTAAAATTCCTAGGAAGAAAACTTCCTATCTGAGAGCAGATAAACAAATATACAGACTAAATTGCAAACCCACAGCTCAGCATAAGACAAAACATAAGCAGAACCTTAAGCACACAAAAGTGTGCCACAAAATATCATAAAACGATCCACTTAGCTTGCAAAGAATTCCACAAAGCAGAAGAAACCAGAGAGATGTCAACTCCTCCAGAAACCAAAGACAACTGGCAAGGATTGATCCACTTCAAACCATTATATGCTCCAAGAACCAGATTGCCAATCATCACCATCACCTGTGAAGCCCACACAGTCAGCTGCATCACCAGCAACAACCACCAGAGGGAGCTCCAATGAATTCACAACAATTACCATAAGATGGGGACCAGGATGGGGGACATTGCTACAAGATGAGGACCAGGATAGGGGACAACACTACAAGATGGGGACTAGGATAGGGGACAGTACTACAGGAAGGAGACCAGGATGGGGGACAAAACTACAAGATGGGGACCATACCAGAATGGGGGACATTGCTACAAAATGAGGACCAGGATGGGTGACGTTACTACAAGATGAGGACCAGGACAGTGATATTACTACACAATTGGGGGACATTACTACAAGATGAGGACAAAGAGAGTCAGCATAACTACATGATGAGGACCAGGATGTGGGACATTAGTACACGATGGGGCTTATTACTACACAATGGGGACCAAGATGGGACATTAGAACAAGATGGGAAGCAGGATGGGGGACATTACTACATGATACATCCCTGATGAAATGACCTAACTGCTCAGGCAGGGTCACGAAACATGTTGGGGTCCTGTGGCCCAGTGTCTTCCCCCTCCGTGTGCCGCCAGTGTCTGGATGGCCAGCGACAACCCTGGTAACAACCTGTAATACCCCGTTGATATATGCGATTTGTTGGGTACCGGTATGTTGTAATTCTGACTGCCAATGTACCTAATTGTATAAACTGTGAAGCACTTGCACTTTACTGTGTGAGGGACCAGTGTAATTCATTCTGTGAAAACTGATCCAGTTACTTTATGTATATACTGCAAACTGATCCCACAGTCCCAAAGAAGTCTGTAAAAGTACAATATTTGCTGTGTGATTTGTGACTTGGCTGTTAAATACAATGTCACCATATGGAAATATAACTCTATGTTAACAGCAAGGCTGTGGAGTCTGAGTTGGAGTCGGAGCCAAGGAAATTCAGGAGTCGGAGTTGGAGTCAGTGGTTTGATTTACCGACTCCACAGCCCTGGTTAACAGTTGTTTATGACGTCCAGCACTGGTGCACTTTATACCTCTCTCTTTCATCCATGTTGCTTGTTTGAAACAAATACATTTTGTGTATAATGACATTGAAGCCCTTTTACTCAGTTTTTTCTGTAATATAAAATTATACAGTCCAGAATAGAGCCCATTACTTCAAAAATTGGTCCAGGCAGGGGCACATTATTACAGTAAGGGGACCAGTATGGAGCACATTAACACAAGAAGAGGACCAGGACGGTGACATTACTACATGATGGGGACCAGAATAGGGGAGATTACCATAAAATGGGGACCAGGATGGGGGACATTACTACAAGATGGGGACCAGGATTGGGGACATTACTACAAGATGAGGACCAGGATGGGGGACATTACTACAGGATGAGGAACATAACTAGGAGAACGGATGAGGACCAGGATGGGGGAACATTACTACAGGATGAGGACCCGGATGGACATTACTACAGGATGAGGACCAGGATGGGGGACATTACTACAGGATGAGGACCAGGATGGGGAACATTACTACAGGATGAGGACCAGGATGGGGGACATTACTACAGGATGAGGACCAGAATGGGGGACATTACTCAGGATGAGGACCAGGATGGGGGACATTACTACAGGATGAGGACCAGGATGGGGAACATTAGTAGAGTATGGCAACCAGGATGGGGGACATTATTACAAGATGGAGACCAGGATGGGGGACATGGGGCATATTACTATACAATGGGGACCAGGATTGGGACATTACTCCAGGATAGGGACCAGGATAGAGCACATTACTACCTAAAGGGGACCAGGCTGGGGTACATTACTACAATGATAGGGACCAGGATGGGGATATTATTACAAGTTGTTGGCAAAAATTACTGCATGGTCCTAATTTTAAGACAATAACACAAAAAGAGGATAGAATGCAAAAAAAAAAAAAAAAAAAAAAAAAAAAAATAGTTAAAAAGCATTAATCTTTTTTATTTACTACTAAAGTGCTGTTTTATATATAAACTAAAATAAACAAAAAAGTCCATGTGTGTTACCACCACAGCCATAACAACCCAAGCAAAAAGACTGTGAGGAATGCCATTTAAATAAAAATAAAATGCACAAGCAAACAATTAAAAAAAAAAAGTGACAAGAAAAATCACATCACTAACAATGTCAGTGTCTCCTGCACAGAATGCGGCCCTCCAAATTAAAAATAATGTCTATGTGCTGCTGAGTAGAGACCCCTGAGTTGGGGGTGCAATAGTAGAAATCACATAGAGTCCAGCTCACCTAAGCTTTCTCCTGACAATCCCCACGGAGCACAGAACCAGGTCCTGCCTTGACCCAAGGAAATCCAATAAATGGAAAGAAATGCTTCCAGCTCTACCACGAGAAGGATTTTTATTTAAAGTTTTTTAGTGCAAAACATAGAAATGTGCATGATTTGCGTGACAACGTCAATGCATTTCGTATGGAAACATCCTTCCATCTGAAACGTGTTGACGTTGTCACGCAAATCATGCACATTATCTATGTTTTGCACTAAAAAACTTTAAATAAAAAATCCTTCACATGGAAGAGCTGGAAGCATTTCTTTCCATTTATTGGGTGCAAATTAGTTGCAGCAACCTATGCTACGTTGTTGCACTTGCAGATTTCGTCCTTTTAGACCTATTCTTTTTCTAATCACTATGGCCCCTTTCTTATGGTGTTTTTGTCTGGATCCGGACCAAAAAACGCATCTGCCACAAGTGCCACATAACGGCCGCACTTGTGTCACACTTGCAGCAAACCCCTTGCATGTCTATGGGGCTTGTGGTAAGGTGCGTCAAGTGCGGTTGCGGCAGTTACAGCCGCGGAAAAAAAACACGGTCAGCAGCGTTTTTTTTCGCAGCCGCAACTGCACTTGCCGCACCTTAACACAAGTGCCGCCAAGTGAGACGCAAGAGCGGCCGTTAGGCGGCAGATGCGGTAAATCTGCTGCATCTGCCGCATTTTGGCGAAAACGCCATTGTGAAATTAGCCTAAGGCTACGTTCACACATTGCGTATTTTGCCGCGTTTTTTTACGCGCGCTTTTCAAAATACGCAATGTGCCTTTTGTCTGCCTGCAAAGTGAATGGGAAATTCACTTTGCAGTGCAGACATTGCGTAAAAATACGCAGTGCGTTTTCCGGGAGAAAACGCAGCTCCGTAAACAATTGATATGTCAATTGTTTACGCAGCTACTTCTGCGTATTCTCCCAGAGGGGAGGAAGAATCCTGCTTCCTCCTCCCCTCTGTGACAGCTGTGTCCGCCCATTAGACTTCACAGTGTATTAATACACACTGTGAAATCTAAATTAAACAAAAGCAAATGTATGAAAAATAAAAAAGAATGAATACTTACCTTCCGACGCCTTCTCCCGCTGTGCGATCCCCGGTTCTAGTCAGATCTCTTCTGACAAGACCTGTGGTGACGTCAGAGGCGGGGCGTTCCCGGGCACTCGCGGTCATGTGATACCACATGACCGCGAGCAGCCAATCAGCGATGGGACCGCCCCGGGAACGCCCCCCTCTGACATCACCACAGGTCCTGTGAGAAGACATCTCACTTAGAACCGGACACCGGAGAGCGGCAGACGGCACCAGACACCGGGAGAAGGCGTCGGAGAGGTGAAGTATTGATTCTTTTTTATTTTTCACACACTTGCTTTTGTTTAATTTAGATTTCACAGTGTTTATTAACACTGTGAAGTCTAATGGGGCGGTCACACATGTCACAGAGGGGAGGAGGAAGCTGGATTCTTCCTCCCCTCTGTGACATCACTGCGCTTTCTGGGGGAAAGAAAGCGCAGTGTGTGAAAGCCCCTGCGTATTTTGCTGCGCTTTTTTGCGCAGCCGAAAAACGCGGCAAAAAGCGCGCGCAAAAAAGCGCAGCAAAATATGCAAATGTGTGAACGTAGCCTAAAACAGCTTTTTTGATAATCTGGTACTGATCAGGACCCAATAGATCCTGTCCTACAGGTGGAGACATAGAAGTCCAGTAGAGAAACTTACAAAAAAAAATAAGAGGAAAAAGTGAATAGATGTAAGACTTATTTCGGCTACTAAAATAGAGGAGTGTGGAATGGAAATTTCAATATAAAGTGGGACCGTCCTCTTCACTCATTAGTAGGACTCCACTCAATGATCCATGCATTCCATTGTGTTTTGCAGTCTCCTCAATACCAGAGAGAAGACACCGGTGTTCAGTCTCACAAGAAAGACCATCTGCATGGAAGCGGGAACGTTTAAACGCTCCCATACATCTGAGGATTGCACAAGCCTAAAAATAGGTTTTTTAAGAAATAATTTGAACGTTTACAACATGTTCTCTCCCCTTTAATTGCCTGTAATCGCTGGTACAGCAAAGTGCTACAATGGTGGAGTGGTTACGCAGTTCACGCTCGCTCGTAATTCTTGTAGAAAATGTTTACTATCACTTATGAGAAAAGGACTCGGCGCTCATTAAACAGCATGGCTCTCCTCACGCCACGATCATACTGCTTCAGCATAATCTCAACTGAAATATCTTCTGTCCTGTAGATATAATTCTCGCATCTAAACAACCACGCCATTAAAATTCATTAAGTGAAAGTGCATATTGGAAGAGGGCAATGAACATCTGAGCACGGGACGCACAGTAGAGGCACAAACGGATTTACTTACCAGAGAAAATGAGTCGCTGAAGATCCCAAAACTGGCAATAGAAGGACTATGGTTATACTCAACCGGCAAGGATAGGCACGTGTCTTAAAGGAGGACTCCGGACGAAACTTATACATTGTATTATACCACACTTGCCCATATCCTGCTCTTACCAGGTCCCCTTAATGACTCCTACACCTCTATGCTAACCTGAGATATAACAGACAACCACCCCCATGTTTATGGCAAGGTGGCAGCCGGCAGCTGTACACTATATCAGACACCCTTCTGCAACAGCTTCAATCGTGTTAATACCGACCATGGCAGTTAAACCGCCTAAATAGTGACAGCAGCATCTAAATGGTTAACCCCACACGGGGGCTTTCTTTTTACCCCATCAGCACCCTGAGATAGTGATTCTGTGGTCAAGTAATGGCCTTTTCGAGTTTGCCAGCCAGTTTCCAGTTTAGAAGTTAGAAACATTTTAGTGGTACAAGCATCATTTTTCATTCTTGTCATTCTACTTCACATTAAATTTCGGCCTGAAGAAAGTTAAACTACCCGACAGCAGTTGTGAATATGCTGAGGGGCGCTGCTCTTAACCCCTTTAACCCCGGGCGATTTTCAGTTTCTTTTGTTTTTCCCTCCCCTTCTTGTAAGAGCCATTGTTCCATCAATATAGACATATGAGGTCTTGTTTTTTGTGGGATGAGTTGTAGTTTTGAATGACATCATTTATTTTACCATATAGTGTAATGGAAACAGGAAAATATTCCAAGTGTGGTGAAATTTCATAAAAAAAAAAGGGCAATTACAGGTTTGTTTTTTTGTTTTGTTATTCGTCTTATTTTCGGGGCAACTTATTTTCAGGGAAACACTGTATATTTTAGATTAGATTATAAGAGTAACCTCTTAAGGAGAAAGCAATTTTTTATTTTCAAGCTTTAATATTTCCTTACCATACTCCAAGACTCAATTTTGTTTTCGTCTAAATAGCTGTGTGAGGGCTTGTTATTTGCAGGACGAGATGTACATTTGAAAGACAGCATTCATTTTATTATATGATGTAATGAAATGCAGGCAAAAAAAATTCAAAGTGTGGCAAAAGAGCAAGATAAAATGAGCAATTCTGTAATTTTTTTTTTGTTTTCTCTTTATTTGCAACATTCATTTTACCATGTTACCATATAACTAACCTGACAATAAAATTCTCCAGGTCAGCACAATTAAAAAGAGACCAAACATGCAACATTTTTATTTTATCTTTGTGGTGAAAATAAATTTAGAAATTTGCAAAAAAAAAAAAAAAAAAATTCTGATTTTGCTACTCGTCAAAAATCACTTTCTCGCAGCCTACATTGGGGCCACAGATAACCGTGGGATGGTCTGCTGCCACCTGGAGACTGGCACATTCAAAATCAGCTCCTCTCTGGCAGACTAATACCTCCCCTGCTAGAACCAGGCTCCTCAGTTAAGTGAATAGAGGAGTGAGAGGAGTAAAATGGACTAAACCATGGAAAAAAATAGTTTTACCCCTAAAGAAAATACAAAAGTAAAAAGTATGCCCGCCGAGGAAACAAAAGGGTGCCCTATGTCTCCCAATGAAGGCTATGAATAAGAGATTTTATGGTGAATACCAACACTTAATTTCTCATTCGCTTCATTGAGGAATACTGTTAACTATGGGACTTCCCAAAGCTATTCCTGGGGTGCAAAAAACAAAACATAAGGAAGGTTCGGTGGTGATAGCATATGTTTTATTGCCCAAGCGGTAGCCTGGGCCATGCAGCGTGCAGCACCTTCCTACCCAGATTTGCATCCACTGAAGCAAAGGTGTTAGGGTACCGTCACAAGGTGCGACGGCCCCAGAGATGTCAGCGGCGACGGGCGGGCAGCGCGCACGTTTTTTGGCGCCCCTCCAGTGTCGCTGTCCCCCATTTACATGGGGCGACACCTCTGGCGATGCACCGGCGATCTGACAGGCAGCATAGCCGCCGGGGTGTCTCAAAACCCCAGCAGCGATGCAGTACAATGAGAGCCTATGGCTCCCATCGCCTATCGGATCGCCGTCGGACGTTTACATGGGGCGATGTGTACACATCGCCCCAGATCGGCCGCCTGGTTTCAGAGCACTGCTTTGAAATCAGGCGACCACTAAGGGTACCATCATACTGTGCGACGGCACCGCCGATTTCTTAGGCGATGTAGGGGCGTGGCCTATCAGCACCAATATCGCCCCTGCATCGCCTAACGTAATTAGGCAATGTCGACGCCTTTTAGTGGTCACCTGGTTTCAGAGCAGTGCTCTGAAACTAGGCCGCCGACCTGGGGCGATGTGTACACAACGCCCCATGTAAACGGCCAACGGTGATCTGCCAGGCGATGGGAGCCATAGGCTCCCATGTTAAGGCATCGCCGCTGGGGTTTTAAGAAACCCCAGTGGCGATACCGCCTGTCAGATCGCCGGACGTCGCCGGAAATGTCGCCCCATGTAAATGGGGGACGGCGACACTGGCGGGGGCGGCAAAAACGTGTATGCTCCCACCCGTCGCTGCCGACATCTCCGGTGCCGTCGCACAGTGTGACGGTACCCTAAAAGGCGATGCAGGGGCAATATCGGTGCCGATAGGCCACACCCCAGCCTAAGAAATAGGCTGTGCTGTCGCACGTGTGAAGGTACCCTTAGTGTAAAATTTAGAGAAGGATGATGAACAGATGACCAAGTCTTTGTCTTACGGAGTTGTAGGGTGGATAACCGTGACAAACCACCCAGGAATCTCGGACCACACACACAGAGTTATATATAGTGCCGTAAGGCACTGATGATATCCAGCCAGAGGAAGGCCCTCTCAATTGGATGGGAAGGTGCAGAGCAAATATAAATCAAAACAATATTCTTGTTCAGAATGAACACTGAAATCACCTTAGGAAAGAAGGAATCGGTCTCGACACTACCTTGTCCTGGAGAAGAATGAGGTAAGGAGAGCAACAGAGCCGTCATCTCCAATACTCCACAAATAGAGGGCATTGCCTAAAAAACTACTTTATATAAGAAAGAAGCAATGGGGAGATTTTCCTAATGGGCTCAAAAGAGAGGGACTGAAGACAGTCAAAAACCAGATTAAGATCTCATGGATCTAGAGGCGACTGGTATGGGATTCTAGCATGCACCACTCCCTGATAAAATATCTTACTCTGGGATTTAGAAGCCAAGTCCCTCTGAGACAGAGATGGCAAGGCAGAAACCTGTACATTAAGGAATATAAGAACCAATCCCGACTCCAGACCCGCCTGCAAGAAGTACAGAACTACTGGTAAGGATAAAAAACATTGGAGTAACATTAGTTGCTTCAGTCCAAAGAAAGTAGACCCTTTAGGCGCGATAATATATATGCTGTGAGGAAGGCTTTTGTGCACTGATCATAGTCTGAAAGACAGGTCCTGTTGAATTCAGAATCGTGACTTTAACAGATAGACCGTTAAGCTGAGCAACTGTAAATTCTGGTGGAAGACCAACCCCTGAGAATGAAGATCCGAGTAGATCAGGAGAGTCCAAGGAACATGGAGATTGGATACATCTGCATACCAGGCACTTCGAGGCCAGTCTGGAGAGGTGAGAATGACTAGATTCCTTACATCATGATTTGCTTGAGAAGTTGGGCAGAAGTACCAGAGGAGGTAAAAGACATGGGAAAGTGAATTGAGACCAAGGGATTGCTATTGTGTTGACTGCGGCTGCTTGAGGATCTCAAGACCTGGTCATGAACCTGGGTACATTACAATTCAGCCTGGATGCCATCAGATTGACATCCAGTGAGCCCCACCAAAGGCAGATCTGCTCAAACAGCTTCAGATGAAGAGCCCATTCTCCTGCAGCCACTTGTTGGTGGCTTAGGAAGTTTGCTTCCCAATTGTCTACAACATGAATATAAACAGTCAAAATTATTGGTATCCTATCTTCTGCCCATCACAGACTCCTTATTAGTCCTGCCATGATTGATGTATGCTACCATGGTGGCATTGTCCAACTGAGTCCAAACTGGTAAATCAGGTGAGAAAATGTTGCCAATGCAGTAGTGCTGGGCACACTGTTCTGAGCTCCCAATAATTGGGAGAAGCCTCTCCCGATCGCTCCAGGACTATTTAATGGACAAGAGGCAGAAGACCACCCTTTATCCGAGTGGGCTGACGTCAGTTGTCAGAACCCGCCACTGGCTGGGACAGAACATGCTACCCCTGGTTAACAAGGGAGACGTTAACCCCCATCTCAGAGACTACTGACAGTGACACAGCAGGAGAATGGGACATTCTAGAGACCTCAAAGACCTGTCACAAAAGGTTGAGAGAGCATTCTGTAGAGCTCTTGATTGAAACTGCCTTGTTAGTTGCAATCATCTTGACAAGAACCCTCCTGCTCACATTCCCGAAGGCCAACAGGAGATCTAATCTCTTTTGTTCTGGGAGACCAGCGATGATTTTAGTTTGTTGAAAATTCATCTGAACCAGGTTAAGTAGCCCAAGACGATCTGAAAGTTTTCTAGGTTCTACGAATAGGATGGTGCATTGCTGAGAATATCATCCAGGTAGGGGATCAACACCAACCCTCTGGGCCGGAGTAAGCCATCACTGGAGATATAGCCAAGTCAAAGGGGAAGGCTGCAAACTGAAAATGCTCCAACTCGGCCGCAAAGCAAAAAAATGCTAAAATTCCAGAAAGATCACTACGGCAAGGCAGCCATCATAAATACAAGTTCCCTGAACTCGATGGATTCAATCACCAAGTGAAGCGACTCCATCTTTAAGTGGTGTACCCAGATTCCCTTGATTAGCTGCTTTAAATCTCAAGATAGGACCACAGAGCCTTCTTGAGTATTGCAAATAGGTTTGAATAGAACCCTGTGAAAAGTTCTGAAGTGGGGACTCTTGCAATTACTCCTGCTTGAAGAAGAGCTAAAATAGTTCAATAGAAGTCACCTCTTATTGTGACTGATGCAGGAGGTCAGGATCTGATAAATCGATCCCATGGAAGGCTAACAAATTCTATTTTGTACCCCGAGGACAGGACCTCTCTGACCAACAGTCGTCGATCACAACCAGCCATACCTTCTAAAAAAAGAGGAGAGAACCACCCACCTAGAGGGACCACCCAGGCTGGGGTGACCTTTCATGTATTAATCCCTCTGGCACCATTGCGCTTACTTCCTAGGCCCTGGGACTGGCCTACGGGTATGGGCCTAAAAGTTGCCCCTCCTACTCTGCCCTATGGGGCCCTGCCCCTAACCCAACAAATGGAATCTGTCCATCCATCATTTGGGCGCTGATGGATGGGACAAAACTGAAGAGCTCCATGTCTGTGAAATGACCAGCTAGCCCTTGACTGGGGAAGAAACAGTAGCAGCCATCAGTAATCATTCCAAAACAGGGCTTTTGGACACCCTGTCCTCTCCCCTCTGTACCCGTCTGTCATTGTTAACTTGTTTACTGTAAACTATAATTTTGTATGTAAACCCTCTCATGTACAGCACCATGGAAATAATGGTGCTATATAAATAATAATAATAATAATAATAATAACTCGGTCACAGACTGAGCAAGAACCTGAGCCCAGGTGAGGGAAGGCATATTCTCTTCACAAGCTCCTATGGTCCCCAGAGACAACAGCCCGGAAGAGGGGGGTGAGTATAATAAGCACAATAGAGCAAAGACTGGCTGGTGGCATTCTTATTATCACAAACCGCACAGGCATAATAAGTGACTAGGGCAGGTTGCACGTTGTCCCCTGGACATCATAAGAGACTGAGTAATATAAGATAATAGGGGAAAAAGAAAGAGAAGGAGCAATGCTCTCGAAGTGCCAGGTACAGACACAATCTAACCCGCCTCAGATGTCCCAGAACCCAGTGTCCATCCTCTGGAAATGTGAGGATCCTACATTGAAGAGAAGTGCAGGAGAATGCTGCACACAAACAGCAAAATGACAGTATGAAAACAAGTGCAACAATTGGACAGAGGCAGAGGGCCGGAAGAGAGCTTGACCTACACTTTGGCGCTTTCATTGGTCAAATGCATCAACACCCTGATTGACTTGGAAACCGCCTGTAGTTGCAATCCTTGGTGAGGACAACTAAATAGTGAACAAACACACAACCTAACAAAGGAAGGAGTAAGGATACATTTATACTCAACTGTCCTACAGATCTTGGCCCATCTTCAGCTCCATGCAAAAAAACCATACACAGTTCAACTGTGGGAAGGAGCCTCCATGACCGCCGCCCTGACACATGATCGCCGTCAAGGTACTCCGTCTAACAACACCAGAGCGAGGGGACACTGTCTGAAAAATATCAGCTTGTACTCTCTATCACTTAGTGGGTAAAAAAGAGGGCACAATTACACCCTGCTACCATGGAATCCATTAACCTCAGACAACAAAAGATAAATTATTAATGCCCAATTTGGCCTCCAAAAGCCAAAAAAATAGGTGTGAGCCTCGGACCTCAGTTGTGTCCAACTGACAATACACAAAACGGAGGTTCCTGGTCCTGGCAGGCGAGACATACTCTGCTGGGGAGGAGTCCATTTTCATTCTCATGTAATCATAATGTTAGCCTTCGGATTGCAACAGTCTCACGGTTAACTGTGTGCCCCAATGAAGGGAGCGAGAGCATTTCTTTTGCTTGTGTTACCACTTTCTGAGAGCCATAACATTTTACAATTTTGAGATCTGGAGCTGTGTAGGGCTTGTTTGTTTTTGCGCCCCGAGACAATGTTTTTAATTTGGGGTATATATATATGATTCTTTAATGATCACCAGTTATGCTTTTTACGGTTATTGAAATGGCCGAAAAAACGCAACTCAGGTGTTATGATTTTTTTTCTCGTTACGTGGCTTACTGACCAAATCATTTTTTTATATTTTGACAAATCAGACTCTTAAGAACACAGCGATAAAATATAGATAAGGTTTCTTTTTTTCTTCATTTTTAATGTGGTAAAAGGAGATTAAAAAAAAAACTAAAGGTCAAATTAAACTTTTTTTTCTACTTTTTACTGTAGTTAATAGTCCCTTTAGGACATCTGAACATACAGTAGGATCATCTGATTGCATGTGCTATAGACAGCAGTGCTGTATATAGAGAAAATCTGTCTGCTATGAACGCCAACCTCGGGCTGGTTTTCACAGGAGTACTGTGATGACAGATACAGGGGTCTTCAGCAGACCCCCCGTCTGTCATGACAACCCATCAGCGTCCTTAGAGGCAGGTGATGGCTGACTGATTCAACCATTATCTGCCGACAAAGATGCGGGCTCGTCTTGTGAGCCTGCATCAAAGGAAGAGAAAATACTTATTAAGGACATAGCAAGTCATACGTTGTTAACAGGTTAGATAGAGATTTAGAATTTAAATTAATTTGTCAGTGCGTGAAGGGACATCCCCATCTGGTAACAACCGGTTGTCAATTTATTGATATATTTCCATTAAGAACAACAGACAAATAGCAATGCAAGACAGAGTTTTAAGACAAGAACAATGAAATTGCCATTTTAAGTATTAATCTTTTTTTTTTCTTACTTAAGCAGACAAATTCAGGGCCTCCAAGACAGTTTTTTTCACAAATCTGCTGTAAACTGCAATACACATGGCTAATTACATCATTAATAAAACATTCTTGCTTAGTGGCGTTCAGCCTCTTAGGTACTACAGGTCTTCTGGGCAGTCTGCATGGTGATGCCAATTATTATCAGGGCCATAGTGAACAGGGGAAGCTCTAATGTGTTCAATAGAGGCATGTTCTGGAGAAAAGAGGGTTAATGGGCACCCTAGGACTGGGTGCCTCAGGTGAAGCCAGATGACACCAGCATTATAAATGGCACGATTGTATAGAGCGGTTTCGCTGTCTTTCATGGGGTAATCTCCTGCTTTGCACTGATGAGTGTCAAGAACCTTGACCTCACTATGTGTAAATGGAGGTTCTAGTTGGCTTTATATACCAAGTCACGCAACAAGGCTCTTTAAGGCCTGATAAGCGATATTCTGAAAGGGAACCTGTCCTCTACCTTATGCCCCCTATGTCCCCGCAGCTTCATAGTACATCCCTAATCATTCCTGTCTGATCTAATACAGTACAGTAATAGTTGTAGTTTATAAACTTACATTCTCGTATAGTAATAAGGATGGTGTCTTCATTGTGTAGACACTCTGGGCATTCACTCAGGCTCCATGTGCCCCGACTCGTTGCGTGGTAATCACACACCGCCCGGTGGGTGTGATAATTAAATTCACAAGCGTGATCCCGGCGATTGATATTTATGTGATTCTTCCTAGTATGGCGCACCAGCCGTATCATTTCCAGTCCTGTGAATTGTGGGCATGTAAACTGGGTGTACTCGTCGGCTTCAGAATGCGCAGTGTGCAAACTCTGATACCAGCCAGAATACCTAATACACTCATACAATGTGCACGAATGGAAATGACACGGCGTCATACATACAAGGAGTCCATAAAATTTAGATGTCGGGGAACGCGCTTCTAAATTAAGATCATCATGCTCGATGTATCGGCGGGGCTAATAGCCACACAACTAGAGGGGGAGAGGACATGGAGCCTGAGCGAACGCCCAGAGTGACTACACTCCGAAGACACCATCCTAATTAACATACAAACCTGTAAGTTATAACATGATTTTTCTCAACAGTATTAGGTCAGAAAGGGATGATTGAGGATGTACTATGAAGCTGTAGAGACAGGTAGTGATAGGTTTGGGGGCATAAAGTAGCTGACAGGTTCCCTTTAAAAAGAAATATAACCCCTTAGACTCACCTTTGATCATTACACAGATACTCCAAAGCTTTTTCTCGATTTAGACCATAACTACAATTTAATCTCCTGAAAGACTGATTATCTGGTGTGTTGAGACGCCCCTGCACCACACCATGTAACTTACCATGACCAGGAAGCATCATGCTCAGGTCCAACTAATCAATTAGCCCAGTGCTTGATAATCTCCACGGCATGGCATGGCATGGCCAATGTATCGCCTAACGAGCAGAAGTTTGGTTCAGGTCGGGTGGGATATAAAAAATGCACACATCATTTAAGAACATGAAGATGTTACTCAGAAACAGAAAAAAAACACAAGGTGTACTTACTTTAACTACACAACTTTCTGTCTTCATGGCGGATCCAGATAAGCACACAGTGTCTTGGTTTAAGCACAATCTGGCACAGCTGTTGTATGTCTGGTAGAAAAAAAAAATGTATCAGATATTACTCACAATACAGCAAACCGTGCACCTTTTAGAAGGAACCTCCTTAAGTTTTTGTATAGAGCTATACCTGATATCAGCAAGATATACGAGCATGTATATACTCCACAATGAAGGTGCATGCTTAGGAGGTAGAACAACTGGGTGCACCAGTATAATCACCTGCTAAGGCTGGCTTAACATCATGGTTTTTTGCTGTCAGGCTGTGTCCGGTGTTTTGCTGGATGCACCGAACAGAACCTGACAGCTCCAGACCCGGAATTGGCAGTGCGCGGCTGATGCCGCTGTCCAGTGCTGAAATTTTAGATTTGCGGCTAGCAAGGAGCTAGCCGTGGTTCTGAAATTTTAGCCGGAAGATCTCCAGGTGCTGAAGGTCAGTGCTGGCCGCTGCTGAACTTCAGCACCCGGTGTCCGGGAACCGAATCCTATTTTCTGTTGGATCCGATGCGATCCGGCGCCCATAGACTCCCATGTTAGGGGGCGCCAGAAAGCACCGAAACCGGCAGGATCCGATTTTGTCAGATTTTTGCCCCGGACACAAAAACGCTGCAATCTGCGATTTTGTGTCCGGGACAAAAAAAAAATTCCGCCGAATCCTCTCTGACAGCAGAGAACCGGATGGCAAATCACTGCCATCAAGCCGCATAGGAATACTATGGGGCCAAAAATCGGATTCGGGGCTGTCCGGTTCACACCGGACAGCCCCGGATCACTAAAACCGTGGTGTGAAGCCGGCCTAAGAGCATGGCTTATCAGTAGTCATTGGCTGGAATATAACATGAGCTGCACTTACAGGTGCATCGCAATTAATTAGAAAATCATCAGAAAGTTAATTAAAGCAAAGGCCTGTACACTTCCTACTGATTGGTGACTGTTTTAACCTTCACAACATTTAGTGTTAATCTTTCTCTGTCAATAGTCATTGCTGTTCTCTAATTATGATCATCACGTATGGTGTAAAATAAAGGTTTTAGTTGATAAACTTTGGCTCTTTTGGGAAACCTTGTTCTAGTGGCATGGTGCACCCCTTACACAAAAACCGTCAAATGTTCATCAATGTAGATTACATTCTGTCTGAGAAAATCAAGTGATCACACATTGTTCTCTAATTGCCAGTATATAAAGAATTTGATTAACTCCTGTCCCAGCCAGTGACAGATTAAAGGGCAAAAAAAAAGTCATGGTTTCAGCCGACATATCTATACTTCTAAAAGTAAGTGTTACAAGACAGTCACTGATGGCCCAAAATGATTTTATTTTCTTTTTTATGGGCTTAGAGCAGTTACAGTCCAATAATTGTTTAGAGAGGATATTTTTATTCTGCCACCTGTACCCTGCTGCCCAAA
>JARQOC010000006.1:71435529-71450652 GCA_033576535.1 Allobates femoralis | reverse complement strand
GGCTACACAAAATCAGATGCAAGAATATATGTTTAAAAACCAAAAACATAATGAAACAATACCAAATTTATCAACTACAACCAAATAGCCTGCAGTCATGATATAACTATTAGTAAATATCAGGAAAAAAACTTACTGGAAAAGCACATAGATGCTCTTGGACTATCACCCCCAGTCATTATGGTGGCGCCAGGGCTGTGAACTGTCAGCGTTCTGTACACAGTGAGTTCGCTGTATTCACACCCATCACTCTTTGATTGACTCTGCTGTTTGTGTGAGGAGCAGGTTGCAGGTCAAGGTGCAGAGGAGAGTGATTGCAGTGCATTTACTGTGTATAGAATGCAGGATTGTTCACAGACCTAGTGCTGCCCCCGATGACTGGGAGCGATCAGCTGCAGGGAGAATTTAAGTTCATGTTTTCCCTGCAGCTGAACTTCCAAAAGACAACCACATATGTATAAAACCATAGCCACTTGTGGATTAGCTCTATGGCTGCAGGTAAATACTGTTTTGTTCTTTTTCACTGATGGCCTTATACATGCAATGCGTCAATATATTATAACCACCAAGAGCTGAAGCCACAGCAGTTGTCTAGTAATTGTAGGCAATCTTGTGGCGTATTTAAAACCCCCTTACAGCTGTGCAAGTTATAATCTGAGACCTCCAGAGAGCATATTCAATAATAATCCTATATAAAGGAATTTTATAGCACTGTAATAACAAACTCTAGCGCCTAAAGACTAGCAATTATCTTTCTGAAATGTATGGTCTTTTGGCTCCTGATATTATAGGATTATAATATCTAAATGTAGTGATTGCATTGTGGGAGTTATACAGTGTTGTGAACAAGTGTGTGCCTCCTTCCTGATTATTATTCTTTTGCATGTTTGTCACACTTAAATGATGTTTCAGATCACCAAACAAATGTAAATATTATACAAAGATAGCACAAGTGAACACAAAATGCAGTTTATAAATGAAGGTCTCTATTATTAAGGGAAAAAGAAATCCAAACCTACAGGGCCCTGTGTGAAAAAGTGATTGTCCCCTAAACCTAGTAATTGTTTGGTCCTTTAGCAGCAACAACTGCCATCAACCAATAACTGGAAATGAGCTTTTTACAACGCTCTGGAGGAATTGTGACACTCATCTTTGCTGAATAGTTGTAATTCAGCCACATTGGAGGTTTTCGAGCAGGAACCGCCACAGCATCTCAGTCCGGATTAAGGTCAGGACTTTGACCAGGCCGCTCCAAAGCCTTAATTTTGTTTCTCTTAAGCCATTCAGAGGTGGACTTGCTGGTGTGTTTTGGATCATTATCCTGCTGCATAACCCAAGTGTGCTTTAGCTTGAGGGCACGAGCAGATGGCCGGACATTCTCCTCTAGGACTTTTTGGTATAAAAAAATTAATGGTTCCATTTACCACAGCAAGTCTTCCTGGTCCTGAAGCAACATAACAGCCCCAGACCATCGCTATCACCACCATATATTACTATTGATATGGTGTTCCCTTTCTGAAAAGCTGTGTTACTTCTACGTCAGATGTAACGGGACATACACCTTCCAAAAAGTTAAACTTTTGTATCATCAGTACACAGAGTATTCTCCCAAAAATCTTGTGGATCGTCATGATATTTTCTGGCAAAACTAAGAAGAGCCTATATGTTCTTCTTGCTCAGCAGTGGTTCTCGCCTTGGTACTCTGCCATGCATCCATTTTTGCCCAGTCTCTTTCTTATGGTGGAGTCATGAACACTTACCAAAACTAAGGCAAATGAGGCCTGCAGTTCTTTGGAATCTGTGAGACCTTTTTTGACCTCTTGGATGAATTGTCACTGTTCTCTCGGGGTAATTTTGGTCAGCTATCCACTCCTGGGAACTTCACCACTGTTCCATGTTTTCACCATTTGTGGATAATCACTGTCGCTGATGTTCATAGGAGTCCCAAAGCTTTAGAAATGGCTTTAACGTCTTTTCTGGAATGCTAGATGTCAATTACTTTGTTTCTCTTCGTTCCTGAATTTTTTTGGATCATGGCATAATGTCTAGCTTTTGAGGATCTTTTGGTCTACTTCACTTTGTCAGACAGGACTTATTGAAGTGATTTCTTGATTGAGAACAGGTGTGGCAGTAATCAGGCCTTGGTGTGGCTAGGAAACTTGCACTCAGCTTCTCAAAGATATGATGAACCACAGTTAATTTGATGTTTTAAAAAGGGGTTATAACCAACTTACATAGGGTGTTAACCTTTGCTGATAGGCAGGGATTTGTGCTAGGTAGAGTCTGTGGCCTGTTTGGGCCTTCTCCTTTATTGTGGCCCCTGCCAACTATATACAGAAGATCTATTTTAGGAAGGGGGGGTGTTTCTATGGTTTTTTCATTTTACTGGATCCCTAATTATATATTCTTGGTATATTTTATAATAGGTAGCAGAAGTATATTTGGAAATTGTTATAAATGGGACAAAAGGAAGGGGTTCACATTTGTAGTGTAAAACCTCTGTAAGCATGAGTTTGTATATGGTATAGATATGTATACTTGGCCATATGTTTTGGGGTCGGAAGCTTTAGCTGTCAGTTGAACAAGCATCTTGCTGACTCACAAAGGGAGAGAGAGATCCTATATTTTAGGAGTTCTAAGCATCCTATGTTTTATTTCTATACCAGATTAGGTACACTTTTCCCCCTTTCTTGCCGCCATCAATCACTAAAGTTCCCTGTTTGTTCGCTTTGCTTGGCTCTTTGCTTTGTTCTCGTGGGGGAGATTTTGTCCCCCTGATCATGGCAGTCTCCGGGGTACTTTCTCGCAGTGGGGGTATCTGGCCGTGGAACATTGCTCCTTTTGGAATCATTTGACAAACCTCTTTAATTTCTTACAGCAGCAATTGTACAGAAGCAGCTTCTTTTCTTTACAGTACATCTGTTTTCAAGGACATCACATTTAGGGAAACGCATTTAACGATTACTTAACAAAATGCTAGTTGTTAATGACATGAGTCAGCAACTTTTTCCCGAGACCTGTTTGCTAATGTCTTCTTGTACGGCAGCAAAAATTAGCCATAAAAGCACTGACTAATTAATGTCACTTGTGAATTTTCATACATTCACATTTTTTGTAATTGAGTCATCTCTTAGTTTACTTTTTGTGTATTTTTTTTTTTTTTTTGCAACCACATCCATCCTGCTGAACACAGGTCCTAGAATAAAGTCATCTTATGCCACCAGGTACTACATAATAGGTTATATGAAGTAATGGATCCGGCACCGGACACTTCTCCAATATTCAAAATTTATTCAGTAATTCATAAGATCATAAAATCAGCGACCTAGGGAGCGCAGTCCCGCTGGACGCGTTTCGTACACAGTACTTCATCAGCAGCTTAAAACCAAATGAACAACAATTCACATATATACCATGTGAAGCCCCCCCCCCAATTACTGATTGATAATTAGTATTCAGCTGGTAGGCTGGAGAAGCCTATATCAACTACTTACAGGAAAAGCCAGACCAAATCTATGACTTCTAACATCATGTAAATACATGAATCGTGACAAAAACACTGTGTGCCACCATACCTACAATAAAATTACATGTTTTTATATATATGTACATGCTTTGTATGTCACACTCAACGAGAAACTGGGTTCAATGAAAATAAGAGCAATCCGTACGGTAATTTAGTCCCATAGGGACCCCTATTCCTAGGTTCACAATCCAAAGAAATGTATATGTTTTTATATGTACATGGTTCGCATGTCACACTCAACGAGAAACTGAGTTCAATAGAAATAAGAGCAGTTCGTACGGTAGTTTAGTGCCATAGGGACCCTTATTTCTCGGTTCACTATCCAAAGAAATGTATATGTTTTTATATGTACATGGTTCGCATGTCACACTCAACGAGAACCTGAGTTCAATAGAAATAATAGCAATCCGTACGGTAGTTTAGTCCCATAGGGACCTTTATTTCTAGGTTCACTATCCAAAGAAATGTATATGTTTTTATATGTACATGGTTCGCATGTCACACTCAACGAGAACCTGAGTTCAATAGAAATAAGAGCAATCCGTACGGTAGTTTAGTCCCCCTACCCTTTCCTCCCTCAACTACATAATAGGGGCATACAGATCTGGCCCTATATGAAGGCCATATTTCAGGGTAATGCAGCTCTCTGAGTATCTGTCCGTGTATCCATACTTTTGACAGCGGGAAGTGCTCTTTATTGCCTAAGGAGATCGCACAATTCTTCCTTTGCCTATTGGGTCAAATTAGAGAAAAGGTGACAATGACCTCAAACTTCCCAACTTTTGAGCGTGCCGATTCTGATAGAACACTACAAAGTATGAAGAATGCCACCTAGTTATGTTTTCCCCTTTTTTTTAATGTAGCCATACCGCCTCCTATGTTTGTACCAGCCTCTTACTTACCTGCCTCTCTCACGCCTCATGAATAGAAGGTAAGTTTTGCAACTCTGTTTGGAAGACTTGGAGAACACCTGGAGAATTCGCCTACTCTTTCCGGCGTTGAAGAGGTGTACACTTTTTGGGAGCCTCCCAGATGAGTCTGTTAAAGTCTTATGGCCACTTTACACGTCCTGATATCGGCGTCCAACTCCGATAAAAAGTCACATGGTTTGTGCGTTGGCCCTGATATCGTTCGTGCGTTGTGTGGTGTAAATGTCCAATATGATGCAAGAACGATGCCAAAACGATATCGGGGGATCAAATGAGCCTGCTCTCCAATGGCCCGATATTGGATGGACGATCTGGCAGGATTGTGCTGTGTGAAAGCCCAACAACGATGTGGAGTACAATGTCCCCTATTCTCTCCCATGTTAAATGGTCGTTCCTGGGTCGGCCATACAAGGGGGCGTACAAATCGCAGTTGCGTTGCCTGCCGATATCGCGCTGTGTAACATCTCCTATGCGATCTTGGAATTCTGCCCAGAAAAAGCGCGCTCCCGCGGTGTTGTATCCAATATCGGACCGATGTTGGGACGTGTAAAGTGGCCATTAACCTCCATCAGATTACAATTTTTTTTGCTTTGATTGTTCATGATAACCTGGTGATGAATGTCTAATGCTTTTAAAAAGTTTTTATTTTTCCTATTTGCTTAACTGTGTGTATTTGTACATTTGTGTAGTGGTATCTGCAAGTGTACAGCTGGACAACTGTTCAATAATCCATCTGCAGATGGCTTAGATGTCATATGCATTGTCAATTTTAAGACTGTTGACTACATTTTTTCTAGGGCAATGAGTACTTTTTGGGATGAGATTCCAGTATTCTCCTACTCATTGGGTCCCTTTTTGGGATTGAAAGGAGTAGAGGATCTACGGATATTAATCCAAAAACAGTTACGGGAATCTGTCACCATCTTTTGACACCTAGCTTGAGAGCAGCATAATGCACAGACAGAGTGTCTTATTCCAGCGATGTATCTCACTTACTGGGCTACTTGCTGTAATTTTGATTAAAACAATGATTTCAACACTAGAGGACCAGTAAATCTGCTTCCAGGTAGTCCTTCATATTCGTAAACTGTATAATCCCGCCCCTACCACCAATCTGCCCCAAGGAGGATGGCAATTGCATACACTGACATTGTGTTGGCTGTGGACTGCTGCAGTGTCAGTGCTTGCAGGAGCCTTCTGATTTCCCTGTCCTGTCTGCAGCGACCACTTGCTGCACACAGTTTCGCACATCTGCAGGCGGCCAATGCTAATAGGAGAGGGAGATAAAAGTGTGCGCTCATTGACACTGCAGTAACTGAATGCACACATGCAGTGAGTGTGGCAGGCCATGCTCTCCTCTCTCTGCCCTGTCCGCATTGGCCCCTTCTGCAGTGTAAGGGCAGAGACACACTATGCGAGATGCATGTGAGATACTCTCATAAGTCTCGCATGACTCACCTGGCAATCCCTCCCCCTCTGTGGATGGGAGCGCGTCAGCTTCTTGTGTTTCTATGCAGCTCCACGCTCCCGTCCACAGAGGCAGGAACCATTCCAGGTGAGTTATGCGGGTATCTCACATGCATCTCACATAGTGCGTCTTTGCCCTTTTCTTGGGTGCACAGGTTTTTCTTTTTAGTTTCCGGTGGAGATCCATTGAAAAACACATACATCCGCATCTGGTTTTTAATGTAAAACCGGATTCAGCCGGATTTCATTGCACTGGTATTATAACAGATCCATCTGTTGGATCCAGAATAAGACTGGTGCTGTATCATTCTGCATCTGTTACCATCTGTTATTGTCTGGATCCGTTTGCCTGTCTGCCAGTTTTGAGAAGTCTGTAACTAAAGCATTATACTCACCTGTCTCAGTGCTACTCTCATTTCCGAGTCCGCTCTGCATTGCCTGCTGAGTGGCCTATCACAGACACCCAGTCTCTGTGACAGCATCTGTTACTGGCTGTTGCGTTCCATTGCATCTGTGATTGCTTGCTGGCACAGAGGCTCAAGAGCAATCATTATCTTTAACAGCATCTGTGATTGGCTGTTTAGCAGCCAAATTCAGTGAATATTACATGAGGGTAATAAATGGGACTCGGTAGTGACCACAGCGGCGAGACATGTGAGTTAAATGCTTTAATCACTGACTTTTCAGTGAAGCCCCTGTTTGGGGTCTGTGCCCAAACACTCAGGTGTTCAGTATGGTCCTTCGAACTTTATGTCTGACAATACCATGCATGCTTAGTAGGCATGCCGGATCAGGTTTTACCGAATCAGGAATGATCCGATATAGCCGGATCCCGCACCCATAGACACACATTATAAGATCATGCCACAGAATGTTGGATCTGGTCAGAAGTGTTTTTTAACCAAGCCCAAAAAAACGCTACATGTTGTATTTCTGGGCTCGGGAAAAATACAGTTTCAACCGGATCCAGCAGCAAACAGATGCAAACAAAAGTGTCGGAGTGCTCATTCAAAATCAGTAGGCACAAACCGGATCTGGTTTGATCTCTGTTTTATAAAAAGTGACAGATCTAAAACACACCTATGTTAAGGAGCCCTTAAAGGACACCTCCACATACATAGTGTGAGCTCTCAGGTCCTGCAGTGTTGAAAATTCTATACAGGCAGCTCTCATTGGAGTGCTGTCAATCATCACATGGGGATGGACAGAGGATGGTGTTTGAGGAAGCAAAATGATGCACCAAGCTCTTGGCTGCACCAAGGGTGCACCGAAACCCTCTTATTTAGTTATATAACTGTTCTTATATAAAACTAAATTAAAATCTGTAGTATGATTTTATAGGGGTTACAAATAAGTGGTTTCATTTAAATATTAGGGGTGACAGACTCCCTTTAAGATGACTAGACACCTCACATATTTAGCTGTCTCTCCCAATCCCACCATATGTGTTTATGTTCTGAATGCGGAAGCATTAGATGTTTGCCTTCTAAACCACGGATTCTTCTATCCTCAACATCATCTATCGGGGTCTCACATTCATATTACAAATGTCAAAGTTGGATGTGACCAACTTTTCTATAGTGTTTGTGGGTGACTTTATGGAGCTTGGTTCTCAGTCCTGGGCTAAGTTAAGTGATAAGTTTCCATAAAAACTGCAAAGTAGTCTCAGCAATTCAGAGTAGGAGACGCCTGTTGTCCTGCATAACGAGGTCCTTCCCATCCACAGTGCCATCGCTCTTCACAATCTGCTACATTTACTTTTTAAGAATTTTGTTGTAATCACCAGTGGACTTATGAGATTTTGCAAAAATCCTTCTGTTTCTTTTTATCAACCTGTGCCATTTTTATTTCATGACGTTGATGAAGCCTACTCGCTTCTGTATGTAGCTTTCAACCTATTGTATGTGGGTGAGAAATTGCCATCATTTGTGTCCCTCCAGGGGCAAGCGCCGAATAGAAAACAGCTGCCAAAGACGCGTATTAGAGGCAGAGCTGCCAATCACCCGGCGCTTCATAAAGCAAAGGCCCACAATTCATTGCAAGAGGCATGTGGCACGGAGCACTGCGAGCTGACGAATCGATATTGACTGACAGCCCCGTGTGGCCTTGGAGTCTATCTTCTTATGGAGAAATTCTCTCTTGAGTTTGTATCTTTTGGGGGGATTTTTCTTTTGTGTCAAATTAATCCAATTATTACACAGAGAACTAAAAACCTAGCAAGTTATTCATATTTGCTCTGTAGCAGCTTATTCGGCAAATCAGTGCAATCTCTTTTTAAAACTAGATTTATTATTATTATTATTATTATTATTTGCTCAATTTTTTTAACCAGATTGAAGGTGCAAAGGATTTAATACCATTCGTCTCATAGAAAAATTGACATATTCTTTATCATTGTGTACTTTTAAGTATTCTCCCTTTTTTGTTTACTTGAATTTATTGTTATTAATGAATTATATTATAATTATATTTATTATATTTATCATACTTACAGTGCCTACAAGTAGTCTTCAACCCCCTGCTGATTTAGGTGGTTTGATAAGATGCAAATAAGTTAGAGCCTTCAAACTGCAAACGAGAGTAGGATTTATTAACAGAAGCATAAATCTTACAAACCAAAAAGTTATGTTGCTCAGTTGAATTTTAATAAATTTTAAACATAAAAGTGTGGGTCAATTATTATTCAACCCCTAGGTTTAATATTTTGTGGAATAACCCTTGTTTGCAATTACAGCTAATAATCGTCTTTTATAAGACCTGATCAGGCCGGCACAGGTCTCTGGAGTTATCTTGGCCCACTCCTCCATGCAGATCTTCTCCAAGTTATCTAGGTTCTTTGGGTGTCTCATGTGGACTTTAATCTTGAGCTCCTTCCACAAGTTTTGAATTGGGTTAAGGTCAGGAGACTGACTAGGCCACTCCAACACCTTGATTTTTTCCCTCTTGAACCAGGCCTTGGTTTTCTTGGCTGTGTGCTTTGGGTCGTTGTCTTGTTGGAAAATGAAATTACGACCCATCTTAAGATCCTTGATGGAGGAGCGGAGGTTCTTGGCCAAAATCTCCAGGTAGGCCGTGCTATCCATCTTCCCATGGATGCAGACCAGATGGCCAGGCCCCTTGGCTGAGAAACATCCCCACAGCATGATGCTGCCACCACCATGCTTGACTGTTGGGATGGTATTCTTGGGGTCGTATGCAGTGCCATTCAGTATCCAAACGTCACGTGTGTGGTTGGCACCAAAGATCTCGATCTTGGTCTCATCAGACCATAGAACCTTGAACCAGTCTGTCTCAGAGTCCTCCAAGTGATCATGAGCAAACTGTAGACGAGCCTTGACATGACGCTTTGAAAGTAAAGGCTCGTCTGGAACGGAGACCATTGCGGTGGAGTACGTTACTTATGGTATTGACTGAAACCAATGTCCCCACTGCCATGAGATCTTCCCGGAGCTTCTTCCTTGTTGTCCTTGGGTTAGCCTTGACTGTTCGGACAAGCCTGGCCTCGGCACGGGAGGAAACTTTCAAAGGCTGTCCAGGCCGTGGAAGGCTAACAGTAGTTCTATAAGCCTTCCACTTCCAGATGATGCTCCCAACAGTGGAGACAGGTAGGCCCAACTCCTTGGAAATGGTTTTGTACCCCTTGCCAGCCTTGTGACCCTCCACGATCTTGTCTCTGATGGCCTTGGAATGCTCCTTTGTTTTTCCCATGTTGACCATGTATGAGTGCTGTTCACAAGTTTGGGGAGGGTCTTAAATAGTCAGAAAAGGCTGGCAAAAGAGATTAATCCACACATGTGAAGCTCATTGTTATTTGTGCCTGAACTACTTCTTAATACTTTAGGGGGACCAAACAGAATTCTGGTGGTTTGAGGGGTTGAATAATAAATGACCCTCTGAATTAACTTTTAACGCTTTAAAAAAAAATAAAAAAAAATCTTTTTGGCTGCAGTGTATTTCCCACTTCCAAACTGATCTACAGTCCAAATGTCACAATGCCAAGTTAATTCCGCATGTGTCAACCAGCTAAATCTGCAGGGGGTTGAAGACTACCGTATATACTCATGTATAAGCCGAGTTTTTCAGCACAAAAAATGTGCTGAAAAGTCCCCCCTCAGCTTATACACGAGTATATACGGTAGCCCCAGCTGTATACAGCCCCCCCGTGGTATCCAGGGACCCCCTTGCTGCTGCACACCTGTAAAGTAAGATGTCAGTATACTTATCGCTGCCGCTGCTCGGTCACCGAGCTCCTCCGGGTCTTCATGCTTCCTTCTCCGGCGCACAGGAAATGACGTCATTGTTCGAGCGCCGGAGAAGGAAGCATGAAGACCCGGAGGAGCGCGGTGACCGAGCAGCGGCAGCAGCGATAAGTATACTGACATCTTACTTTACAGGTGTGCAGCAGCAAGGGGGGCCCTGGATACCACGGGGGGGGGGCTGTATACAGCTGGGGCTGCTGTATACAGCCTGGGGCCCTGTATACTACTGATGGGGTGGGGGGAGGGCTGTATACAGCTGGGGCTGCTGTATACAGCCTGGGGCCCTGTATACTACTGATGGGGGGGGGGAGGGCTGTATACAGCTGGGGCTGCTGTATACAGCCTGGGGCCCTGTATACTACTGATGGGGGGGGGGGAGGGCTGTATACAGCTGGGGCTGCTGTATACAGCCTGGGGCCCTGTATACTACTGATGGGGGGGGAGGGCTGTATACAGCTGGGGCTGCTGTATACAGCTGGGGCCCTGTATACCATTGATGGGGGGGGCTGTATACAACTGGGGCTGCTGTATATACTGCTGGGGCCTGTATATACCACTGGGGAGGCTGCTGTATACTACCACTGGGGAGGCCTGTATACCACACTGCTGGGGCTGTATACCTGTGCTGGGGTCCACCCTCAGCTTATACACGAGTCAATAGGTTTTCCCAGGTTTTGGGGGCAAAAGTAGGGGGGTCGGCTTATACACGGGTCGGCTTATACACTAGTATATACGGTACTTGTAGGCACTGTATATTATTATTATTAATAATAATAATAATGATTTTGATAATGTGCTAAATAGACAATATGTAAATCAAATTAATTATTAAAAATTAAGATGTCATGCTCCCAAAAACTGTACTCGAAAGTACCAGCTACTACAGTAAGTTTCTCCCTTCTTAACCTGCTATCAACCTGCTATCAATGGACCAAACAAGAAATCCTGGACAATGATCTTTATTGTCTTCACCTTTCGGTCACTATGTCGTCTTCCATTCTGAAGAAGGAGACGCTCTCTGAAGCGCGTAAATGATAAAGATCAGAATTATTATACTGAAGAAGTAGGAATAGTGTCCGAAGCATGCAGATAATAAAGATCATGGTCCATGATCTGTTTGATCCATTGTGTTTGACAGCACAATGTTTAACCCCTTCCTGTCTTCATTTTTTGATATCCTGCCATGTCAGCCATTTTCTGAAGCCTTCATAGTGATTGTGACTTTCTCACAACCTGCCCAGTTGAGCAATTTCGAGATCTCTTTTTATCCATCATACAAGGCTAAGATTTTATATGCGTCTTTTGTCTTTTAAGTATTATTAGCCTCTATTAAATATTATGAGGAGAGAAAGTGAGAACTGAGGAGATAAGTAAGAATACAGGCATGGAGAGACACAGAAAGATCAGGCCTCAGTGTAAAAACATCATTACAAAGGTCTCTGTACTGTCCCCTTGTATATGTGTAGATTGTAATAACATCACCCCCTAAGCCTTTGTTTTTCAAAACTAAATACCGTAACCCCAAGTTTAATAACCTGTCTTGGTATTGCAGACCCCTCAGTCCTCTAATAACCTTAGTTGCTCTTCTCTGGACCCGCTCTAGTTCAGCTATGTCTTTCTTATACACCAGAGACCATAATTGTACACAGTAGACTGTGAGCCCTCGCGGACAGGATCCCCGACCCTGCTGTACCCGTATGACTAATTGTGATATGTCATCATTTGTCGTCGTTTGTGGTCGTCCTCGACCACCTGTTTCTGTCTACCCCCAAATTTTAAAGCGCCATGTATCCTATTGGCGCTATATAAATACCTATTAATAATAATAATAATAATAATAATAAAGTATTCTAAGTGTGGTTGCACTAGTGACTTGCATAGAGGTAAAATTATGTTCTCCTCATGAGCATCTATGCCTCTTTTAATGCATCCCATTATTTTATTTGCCTTTGCAGCAGCTGCCTGACACTGGCCACTAAATGTGAGTTTGTCATCTACCCATACACTCAGGTCTTTTTCAGTGACCATTTTGCCCAGTGTTTTACAATTAAGCACATAATTATACCTTTTGTTTCCTCTGCCCAAGTGCATGACCTTACATTTATCCCCATTAAAGCTCATTTGCCATTTATCAGCCCAAGCTTCTAGTTTACATAAATCCTCCTATAATATAAAATTGTCCTCCTCTGTATTGATTACCCTGCAGAGTTTAGTGTCATCTGCAAATATTGAGATTCTACTCTGTATGCCCCCTACAAGGTCATTAATAAATATGTTAAAAAGAAGTGGGCCCAACACTGACCCATGTAGTACCCCACTGTTAACTGCGACCATTTCTGAGAGTGTTCCACTAATAACCACCCTTTGTTTCCTATTAAGAGCCAGTTCTTAACCTAGTTAAACATATTTTCCCCTATTTCAATTATTCTAATCTTAAATATCAATCTTTTGTGTGGCACCATATCAAAAGCTTTTTAAAAGTCCATATACACCACGTCCACTGCATTTCCCTTTTTCAGTCTGGAACTTATCTCTTCATAGAAGCTGATTAGATTAGTTTGACAGGTCCCTTGTAAACCCATGTTGATACTGGGTCATGAGGTTATTCTTCTTGATATACTCCAGTATAGCATCACTAAAGAAATCCTCAAGGAGATGTGACACCCGTCACCCTGGCCGATCAGCTGTTGCTGGCAGACGGAAGTTCTTGGATTCCTCTGAGCACAGTATCTCCATCAAAACTATAATGTATATGACTGGTAGAGCAGATCTCTCATTCATTTGAATCGGGGATGGTTCTGCAGTACCAGCCACGGCACTATAGAAATGGTTGAGCTGTGTGTTCCTGCAGCATCAAAGAATTGCCATGGTTGGCCATGATGAATGCCCTTTTAAGACAAAAAACTTTGTACACAATTGATTAGTATTGCATTTCACATAATGCTACTAGTATAGCCTTAGTATAGTTGTTGTGTTTACAGATGGTCTTGGCAGAAGGTATTGCTACTAGAGTTGACCCTGTTCTAGCGACTATATCAGTAGTCCATGAGAGCCCTGCAATCCTCTTCTTACCTACTGACATGCCCCTCTCCTCTTCCGATTCTGAATAGTACATCCGGTGTGACTTCATTGTTGTGGTGCGACAGACATATGACATTGCACCAGGCGGACTAATCTGGAGGTCAGCCAGGGATGCTGGCAGGTAGGAGGAGGTTCACAGGGCTCTGGTGTGGTAGTCACCGATTATCGTCAAGTCTGCTATGCCAGGATCTCGCAAACCATAAATCATTTTGCTGAACTCTAATTGTCATCTATCAGCTTTATTAAGTTTAGAAAACTAGGCCGGACTATAGTACATCTTCGATTCAGAGTCTCATCGACTTGAAACATATCATAAAAACTCTTCTGTGCCTTCTATATTGCAATAGATTTACAATAAAGATTATTGGGTTTTATACCTCCGTTTGCTGGACTTCAAACCATCATTGGACTTTATGCAGAACATCTGGAGCCTCAGCAGCTTTGTCCATGCATCGGCACTTATCACCTGCTGACTGGATCAACATATGGACATCAAGCAGGAGTGAGCTGTAGCTAACAATACAGTTTATACACAGACTTTAGAGCCATTGTCTGACGCAATTGGTTGCAGCCATTTGTTCCCAAACATTTGCCATAGGAGAAAACTAGTAGATACTTTGGATTTTTGTAAGAAACAGATGATCTGAGAATACATGTTTACATGGGAGTTCACAGATATAAAGTCTATGGGCCTACAGCTATCTTTTGTGTATGCCCAACATTTGTGTCCTAAGCGAGCCTAATTTTCCAGATCCCTAAATGAGCAATGAGAACTGAAAACCTGCTAAACACAGAATCTGGAATACACCTTTATCTCTATACCCACATACTCAAGCTCTGCAGTGCTCGACCTCCGGCGCATGTTTCTTCTATAAATTCTGGATTTTCAGTATCTAAACCCTTCATAATAGTTCTTTGATCAATAGTTTCTGAAATGTACCCATGTGTTACCTTTGTAATATATGGCTGTTGAAAGACTGCACAGTTTGCCTAATTTGTTTTTACAAATATGGAATATATGTCTCTAAGAAATTAAAGGAATGCAAAGGTACAGTACAGCTCAAGAAAGTATTGGAACTGCCATTGAGAATTTCAGGGTCCAATACAACCGAAGCATCTGTAAAGATGGCTTTTCCTCTCAAGGTGAGGAACAGTCAAAAGTGGCAGAAACGGGAGGGGGCAAACACAAGTTGGCAGGGTTCTTGCATTCCGAAGTTACAACAGAAAGTGATAGCAGTAATATACATCCAGAGGGAGAGGGGAAAGGGCATGTTAGGAGGCAGGGCCACTCTTTCAAAGAGTATGACCACTATAGACCACAAGACAGGCCATAAATGATTGGTCATCCCTCCTCAATGGTAACCAGAATGAAGGTCCTGAGCTTTCAGACTTTCCCACTGTCAACCTGAAGTGAAGAAAACTGCAATCCCTTTAAAGTTCTACAGTCAGATGAAACCTTTGTTTCTATCTTTGACTTGGATCTCAACGGCATTACCAGCCATACTACCAGGATGGTGGCCCAAGATGTTCTTTTGTTGCTTAATAGGCTGTGTGAAGTCTTAGTACTCTCATTTAGATAAGACCTTTAGAAAGAGAAACTCAACTGCAGCCCAACTGGTGGTCAACTCTTCTTTGCGTAGGGTCATGCTTTAAAAAAAAACAAACAATCGTTACATTCATTGATGCAACAAAGGAGATCGAAAATGTAATTCCTACTCCTGAGATATTAAAGACCATTGCTTCTTATGGATATTTCTTCAGCCTAAAAACTTCTTGAGTAAAGAAAGTTAAGTTTTTGGAGTTTGCTGGAAACCAAATGTCTGGAGTCCTCTAAATCTGGGTGACACACGGCCAGTAATCA
>JARQOC010000006.1:71414934-71425652 GCA_033576535.1 Allobates femoralis | reverse complement strand
GACGTTTTTCTGATTGTTTTTTGTGATTCAGTCTTGGTGGTGTGAACAGTGTCTTACAGATCTGTTCACTGTGTGCATGGCTCATTAGTGTCTGTTTAGTTTGTTTCTTGTTTCTGCAAGATAAGGGAGCTGCCCACCACTCCCTTTGGGTCCTGCACATGAAAGCCGTCTTCTGCAGTCAGTCCATGTCAGACACTGGACCTGTCTGGACCCGGCTCAGGTAGGTAACTATTCACATGGTCAGGTTTTTTGAACACACAGATAGGGACTGCTCTGATACGGGTTACCTTGACGTTTGGTAGAGCGGCTTAGTATACATTTTTTGCAAAAAACGTATCAACTAAATACCTTGTTTTTTATCACTTTTTATGCAGCACTTGCTTTTTACTGTTTTTATTTTTTATAACAGAGTATTTTTGCACGTTTTTCTGATTGTTTTTTTTGACATGGCCGATTCCCTTTAGTAGGTTTCTCATGAGCCGCAGTCCAGATTCAGGGGATATGACAGTACAGGGTTAGTTTATAGTTACCATACATAACCAAAGGTCTCCGTAGAAGCTGTGGATACAAAACAATGCCTTTCCCTGGATATATTTCCTCGACTCATTGGAACTTTGTAAGGTTTACAACATCATAATATCAGCAAATCAGGGATATAAAGCGGAATTGGCGGAATCCTCCATATTTTTCAATTCACAGCGTTAGCCCGAGCAGATTCATCCTTTGTACTGCCGCAAGAAATGTATCTTCGGGTGCACAGAGCAACACTTGTACGTAACAGATGAGACGATCCTGTGTATCCTTTGTCTGCTGGTTACCATATGCCATATTTCTACTTTATAAATGCATTGCTTTAAACCAGAATCCTAATGTCCTTTAGGAGCATTAACATCTACTTTTTAGAACAGAGAATAGTGTCCCTGAATCTGCCAGAGTTAAACTGTTTCTTCTCTGCCTTACGAGCCCATCGAGCCCTATTACCTGTCTCCTGGAACCACAAAGCAGTCAGCTTTTTAGAATGGCCTCTGTAAATATGAATGAGAAAATTTGCATCAAGCCATTTT
This sequence comes from Allobates femoralis, assembly GCA_033576535.1. Classification (NCBI taxonomy): domain Eukaryota; kingdom Metazoa; phylum Chordata; class Amphibia; order Anura; family Aromobatidae; genus Allobates; species Allobates femoralis. The sequence goes on along the minus strand of JARQOC010000006.1, from coordinate 71,424,588 downwards.
TTTTCAGAGTTTCTAACCCAATAATCTTCCATATTTTTCACGTAAGAGCCGCCTCAGGAAAAGGAACGTGAAATATCAAACATATTTAGCCATTGTACTCTGTTCTAACATTAATGGATGATATGTTTCCCGGAAGGCATGTCTATGGCCTATCAGAAATTTCATCAGGTCCTGTTATGATTCTGTTTTTTTTTTACTGTCACAAAGTGGTATTTCTCAAATTCAGTTCTCAAGAACACCTGTACCGATGCCAAGATGCCCAGCTAAACACTATATTATCTGAGAAACGCTAAGGAAATTTTAAGATTGAGCCTCAAAGTATGGCTGTTGCCTATGGCCAAAAATACATCCTCGTATGCTAACCAGTGTGATTTCTGGAGGTATACAGAGGTATTACCTATAAAAATCGTGCGATCGTGCTGCCTTGGTTTTGGACGCATGCTGCAGCTATGGCATGGAAACCCAGCCAGGAAACGTGACCAATTTGAATACTATTTTACTACAGTTGTGAAAAACTGTCATAGGCCACTCTGGTAAAATGAGTGAAATCTTCTTGGCATCAAGACGACCTTTAATTTATTTATTTAACTTGGTTCTGAAAAGAATGATTAGTGTTATATTCTTTAAGACAAACGAGCTGGAGATGAGTGCAAATAGGGTCTTACTTAATGCATAACTGCTATTTAAATTGTTATTTAATAATATAAAGCTTTCAAAAATACTATGTGAAATCTGGTTGAAAACCATTTATAAACCTTCCACAAGGTGTCCCCGCTAGACTGTGTGTGAAGCAGACATATGTTCAGTCTCAGTCAGATCCGTCTTCACACTGCATAGGGGCATATAACCATATAAGGGAGGAGGGGGTGTGGCCTACACAGTGTGTGAGCTTCTGACTGCAGCTGATGAGGTGACAATGTATCGGGATCAGTGCAAACTCTGCCCTTTCCTTTGCACAAGCTTCTTTGACCTGTCATCTGGCTCCTTTTCTGCTGGCTTCCCACACAGCTCAGGATTCCTCTTGCCCTTACTGTCACATTGTACTTCTTTCTAGCCATGCCTATAGAGCCCTAAAATGCAGTTTTTAAAAGCACACAAAAAAAGTTGAGAAAATAAGTCTCATGGCACTAAAAAACATAATCTTACCTGCTATGTGATCCAGTGCAGTATTGTTTTTTTTTTTTCCTTCAATGAAATGACATTTACACTTTAAGTAAAAATCAATAAATCAATTACACACTAATGCCTTGTTCACACGCTGCGTATTGTTCACGCTTTTTTGCGAGCGCTTTTCCCCCCAAAGTGTTTGACATCAAAGTGAATTGACTTTCACCTTAGCCATTCACATACAGCGCTATTTTCGGCCACGCTTTTATGGGAGAAAGAATTGACATGTTCATTCTTACACTGCGAAATCAAATGTAGAAGAATGACAAATGTATTAAAAATAATAAAGATTTTTATACTTACCCTCCGCCCGGTGTTCAGGAGCCGGGAGTAGCAGTAGGTATCGACCAGCAGGACCTTGCTAGACCGCTGATTGGCCCGCTCGCAGTCACGTGATATGTGATGTCCTATGATGTACATATCACATTGCACCTCTCATTACTCCTTATACAGCGCCATCATATTCTTCAAGGTACCTTTACACGCCGCGACGGCAGGCTGGATACATCCCGCTACTTCACGTGCACGAGCACGCTCAAACGGTTACAAACGGTCAACGCATCACCTTTACACGCCGCGACAAGATGCGCTACGCCACGCTACATCTATAGCTAGCTACATCGCCGGGTGTCTCAAGTAGCCAGCTGTAGCTCATTTACACACCGCTATAACCAGCTACTATGGGCGTACCTGGTGCAGCAGGGCCAGCACATAGGCGTGCCACAATTGTGGATTACGAGCCGTCCGTACGCTGATAGGACGAAGCAATAACATCCTGATTGGGCAGGCAACGCAGGAGGCTGAGTAATACAGCACGCTCGAGCGATTGTGTAGTGTGACTCGTCAGCTCCTTAAATATGCCTCCCTATGCAGTGACTACCAATCGTCATGCAGCAGCTTCCACCAATGATCGCACATGGGGCGCGGTAACACGGAGCCAGGGTCACGCCTTAGCTACATCGCAGGCTGTCCCGAGTTCCCTTCCGTTGCTTCTTTACACGCCGATACAGCTCGCTACCATCGGCGTTGTAGCCATCAGTTTTCGAGCAGAGCTAGGAAACAGATGTATCTGTTGCCGGCTGTATCGTCACGTCTTCAGACGCCGCTACGACGGGCTACATTGGCGCTACAAGCTACATTTGTAGCCTGTAGCGGGATGTATCCAGTCTGCCGTCGCGGCGTGTAAAGGGCCCTTTAGAGATTTATAGACAGCATCATCATCACTGTCCCCATTGGGGCTCACAATCTATACTCCCTATCAGTATGGGACGAAGCCCGAAAACTCAGTGGAACCCCACACAAACACAGGGAGAACATACAAACTCCTTGCAGATGTCGTCCTTGGTGTGATTTGAACTCAGGAGCCTAGTGCTGCAAAGCAACAGTGCTAACAACTGAGCCGCCATACAGTGCTAACCACTGAGCCGCCGTACAGTGCTAACCACTGAGCCACCATACAGTGCTAACCACTGAGCCACCATACAGTGCTAACCACTGAGCCACTGTACAGTGCTAACCACTGAGCCGCCGTACAGTGCTAACCACTGAGCCGCCATACAGTGCTAACCACTGAGCCACGGTACAGTGCTAACCACTGAGCCACCATACAGTGCTAACCACTGAGCCACCATACAGTGCTAACCACTGAGCCACCATGCAGTGATAACCACTGAGCCACCTTACAGTGCTAACCACAGAATCACCATACAGTGCTAACCACTGAGCCACCGTACTGTACTAACCACTGAGCCACCATACAGTGCTAACCACTGAGCCACCATACATTGCTAACCACTGAGCCACCATACAGTGCTAACCACTGAGCCACCATATACAGTGCTAACCACTGAGTCACCATACAGTGCTAACCACTGAGCCACCGTGCAGTGCTAACCACAGAATCACCATACAGTGCTAACCACTGAGCCACCGTACAGTGCTAACCACAGAATCACTTTTACAGTGCTAACCACTGAGCCACCATACTGTACTAACCACTGAGCCACCATACAGTGCTAACCACTGAGCCACCATACAGTGCTAACCACTGAGCCACCATACAGTGCTAACCACTGAGCCACCATACAGTGCTAACCACTGAGCCACCGTGCAGTGCTAATCACTGAGCCACCATACAGTGCTAACCACTGAGCCACTGTGCAGTGCTAACCACTGAGCCACCATACAGTGCTAACCACTGAGCCACCGTACTGTACTAACCACTGAGCCACCATACAGTGCTAACCACTGAGCCACCATACAGTGCTAACCACTGAGCCACCATACAGTGCTAACCACTGAGCCACCATACAGTGCTAACCACTGAGCCACCGTACAGTGCTAACCACTGAGCCACCGTACAGTGCTAACCACTGAGCCACTGTACAGTGCTAACCACTGAGCCACCATACAGTGCTAACCACTGAGCCACCGTACAGTGCTAACCACTGAGCCACGATACAGTGCTAACCACTGAGCCACGATACAGTGCTAACCACTGAGCCACCATACAGTGCTAACCACTGAGCCACCATACAGTGCTAACCACTGAGCCACCGTACAGTGCTAACCACTGAGCCACCGTACTGTACTAACCACTGAGCCACCATACAGTGCTAACCACTGAGCCACCATACAGTGCTAACCACTGAGCCACCATACAGTGCTAACCACTGAGCCACCATACAGTGCTAACCACTGAGCCACCATACAGTGCTAACCACTGAGCCACCGTACAGTGCTAACCACTGAGCCACCGTACAGTGCTAACCACTGAGCCACCATACAGTGCTAACCACTGAGCCACTGTACAGTGCTAACCACTGAGCCACCGTACAGTGCTAACCACTGAGCCACCATACAGTGCTAACCACTGAGCCACCATACAGTGCTAACCACTAAGCACTGTGCAGTGCTAAACACTGAGCCACCATACAGTGCTAACCACTGAGCCACCGTACAGTGCTAACCACTGAGCCACTGTACAGTGCTAACCACTGAGCCACCGTACTGTACTAACCACTGAGCCACCATACAGTGCTAACCACTGAGCCACCATACAGTGCTAACCACTGAGCCACCATACAGTGCTAACCACTGAGCCACCATACAGTGCTAACCACTGAGCCACCGTACAGTGCTAACCACTGAGCCACTGTACAGTGCTAACCACTGAGCCACTGTACAGTGCTAACCACTGAGCCACTGTACAGTGCTAACCACTGAGCCACCATACAGTGCTAACCACTGAGCCACCGTACAGTGCTAACCACTGAGCCACTGTACAGTGCTAACCACTGAGCCACCATACAGTGCTAACCACTGAGCCACCATACAGTGCTAACCACTGAGCCACCGTACAGTGCTAACCACTGAGCCACTGTACAGTGCTAACCACTGAGCCACTGTACAGTGCTAACCACTGAGCCACTGTACAGTGCTAACCACTGAGCCACCATACAGTGCTAACCACTGAGCCACCGTACAGTGCTAACCACTGAGCCACTGTACAGTGCTAACCACTGAGCCACCATACAGTGCTAACCACTGAGCCACCGTGCTACATATTGGGTAAATTGCAAAGTTGCTTTTTGTTTTACGTGTTCTTTGTAATTTTACCCATTTAACAAGGTGAGACAACCTGTTTAAGCATAACTTCTTAATGCGGTGAAGTGACTTTTTAGAAAGTTGTCATTCTATGTCAGATGTCACTCACCATTTTTGTATGTGGGTCAAGGGGGCTCCAAGCGGTGGTCTCGAAGCAATCAGCTGACCACAATTACTACTCTCTGTAACATGTCTTGTCATGAGACTTTGCTGCTTCAGAGGCGAAAAGCAAAGATGCTGGAAAAGAGCGAGCTGTTGTATGGGAAAATATTTTCATTTTATTGCAAAAGTATTCTCCTACCGTAGACAATATCCGTTCATTTTGAGATTCGATGTAGTTTTACTAAATCTGAATTGGAACTGCCTAATTATACAGAGTAATTCAGCAAAGAGCAGTAATACATGTAAGCTCCCGAGTTTGTAATGAATATTGTATTTTTCTTTCATATTGGTTCAGCAATGGCGGAAATGTTACACACATGTACCCAATTAATCATCAGGGCTTTGGGTCTCTCCAGGTTCAGTTGGCAGGGTACAGATTTAGTTCTTCTATTACGGGTAAAGAGATTATGTAAAATGAGTTTACTATATCAACAGCAGCATTCTTTTCAGTCTGTGCGGCGTCTCGATATCTGCGAGCTGTGACTGTATTTCTAACACTAAGACTGGCGTAAGATAACGGATGGAGCAGAATACTGAGTAATGTCAGAAGTGTGATGTGTTCAGGATGCAGCAGTCTATTAAAGGTAGACACGTTTTACAATATCCTTGTGTAGGAAATAGAACATGGTCTCCTGTATTGATCTGAGGGGTTTTTACCTTTATCCCTTTTTATGGCCTCTCATTTTGGAAAGGGGCAGTCATTAGGACTTCTTGGGACAACAGCTTTGTCTACCAGTGATCGTCTGAGAGATCATGTCTTTTCAGTAGGGAGAGGGTCAAAGGCCGACGACGCCAGGACTCCTCGGTCAGCAGATTATCTGCCATGAGAACAAGAAATCATGAGTTTTTGTGTATAGTACTAGTTTTTTATTTTTCATGGAGCCCCAGCACATTTAATAAGAATAATTTATATAGCGCCAACATATTTCGCAGCGACTCACAATTCAGAGGTTCGTATTCAAACAATCATAAGAAACAGTTATCAGAAAATACAATACAATACAATACAAAGCATAATACAATACAATAATCAGAGCAAAATAATGACAGCCCTGCTCATAAGAGCTTACAATCTAACAATGAGGTTGGGGGGACACAAAGTACAGGGGCTTATTTACAATAATGGTATAGTCAACTTGAGGAGATGGAGAACAGATAGGAGCAGCATAAGTGGCCACCAACCATTATTTGTGATCCTCTTGAGACTGGTGGAACGGATAGGCTATGTCTAGATGACTTTGACTAGGGATCATGATAGGCCGCCCTAAAAAGATGTGTTTTTAGGGATCGCCTGAAACTATGTAATAAGGTGTGGATAGACCTAATTTTTGGTGGTAAAGTATTCCTGAGAATTGGTGCAGCTCGTGAGAAGTGTTGGAGCCGGGAGTGGGAGGTTTGGATTAATGTAGAAGTGCGTCTAAAGTCACTTCCAGAGAGAAGAGAATAGGTGGGGTGATATACAGAGATGAGGGAGGAGACGTAGGGGGTGCTGCACTGTGAAGAGCTTTGTGCGTGAGAACAAGCAGTTTAAATTAAATCCTATACTGTATGGGCAGCCAGGTCAATGACTGGCATAGAACAGAAGCGTCCGAGTAATGGTTAGCTAGATAGGTGATCCTGGCTGCTGCATTAAGGATAGACTGGAGAGGGGAAAGTCTAGTGCGGGGGAGGCCAATTGAAAGAAAATTACCGTATATACTCGTGTATAAGCCGACCCGTGTATAAGCCGACCCCCCCTACTTTTGCCCCCAAAATCTGGGAAAACCTATTGACTCGTGTATAAGCCGAGGGTGGACCCCAGCACATGTATACAGCCCCCAGCAGTGTGGTATACAGGCCTCCCCAGTGGTAGTATACAGCCCCCAGCAGTGTGGTATACAGCAGCCTCCCCAGTGGTACATACAGGCCCCAGCAATGTTACAGCAGCCTTCCCAGTGGTATATACAGCACCAGCCCCAGGGGTATATACAGCACCAGCCCCAGGGGTATATACAGCAGCAGCCCCAGGGGTATATACAGCAGCAGCCCCAGAGGTATATACAGCAGCAGCCCCAGAGGTATATACAGCAGCAGCCCCAGAGGTATATACAGCAGCAGCCCCAGAGGTATATACAGCAGCAGCCCCAGGGGTATATACAGCACCAGCCCCAGGGGTATATATAGCAGCAGCCCCAGAGGTATATACAGCAGCAGCCCCAGAGGTATATACAGCAGCAGCCCCAGGGGTATATACAGCAGCAGCCCCAGGGGTATATACAGCAGCAGCCCCAGAGGTATATACAGCAGCAGCCCCAGAGGTATATACAGCAGCAGCCCCAGAGGTATATACAGCAGCAGCCCCAGAGGTATATACAGCAGCAGCCCCAGGGGTATATACAGCAGCAGCCCCAGGGGTATATACAGCAGCAGCCCCAGGGGTATATACAGCACCAGCCCCAGGGGTATATACAGCAGCAGCCCAGGGGTATATACAGCAGCAGCCCCAGGGGTATATACAGCACCATCCCCAGGGGTATACAGGCCCCCCCCCCCCCATCAAGATCCAGGACCCCCCCCCCCCTTGCTCGGCAAACCTGTAAAGTAAAATCCTTATACTTATCACTGTCCTCTCGCCGCCGTCCCGCCGCTGCAGACACCGCGATCCTCCATCTTCATTCAGCGTCTTCCGGCTTCCTGTGGTCGCAGGCAATGACGTCATTGCCTGCGACCACAGGAAGCCGGAAGACGCTGAATGAAGATGGAGGATCGCGGTGTCTGCAGCGGCGGGACGGCGGCGAGAGGACAGTGATAAGTATAAGGATTTTACTTTACAGGTTTGCCGAGCAAGGGGGGGGGCCCTGGATCTTGATGGGGGGGCCTGTATACTGATGCAGGTGGCGGGCGGGCGGTATATACTCGCGTATAAGCCGAGGGCGGACTTTTCAGCCCAAATTTTGGGCTGAAAAACTCGGCTTATACGCGAGTATATACGGTACAATAGTCAAGGCGGGAGTGAATCGGGGCCACAGTGAGGGTTTTTGTGGTTTCCAAGGTGAGAAAGGGGCGAATTTTAGAGATGTTCTTCAGGTGCAAGCGGCAAGAGCGGGCGAGATATTGTATATATGGAGTAAAGGACACATTTCAGGTATCTGGTTATTCTTGCTAACTTAAAGTGAATCTGTCACCAGGTTTTTTCCCTCTAAACTGTGGCCACCACCAGTATTCTAAAGTACTGTATAGAAGTAACCAGGCTGATTTGTATAACATAATACATTTTTTACTCCCCTGCGGCGTGGTTCAGTCCAATGGGTGTCGTTGATCTTGATCCAGTGCCTCCATTGTTCTTGCGATCGCCGTCCTCCTTCTGTGGTTCATGGGGCTGACGCATCCTACACACTGTCCTCCATTGTGCTCTTGCCTAGACACGCTTCTATCTGACTTACTAAAGGCAAAGCATAGTATTGTTGCGTGCATGTGCGGGCATTCTTTGGCCTTTTCTTACGCCTGCACATTACTATTTTTTGCTTTGCCCTCGGCAAGGCAGAGAGAAATAAGAGTGTGCAGGAGCCCAGTGGAGGAGAATGTGTATGGATGACATAAGACGCATCACCCACTAGAAGCAGAGGAGGACGATGCGATTGCATGGAGATAGAGGCGCCGGGCCAAAACCAGCGACGTCTATCAGACCGGACCGACCCAAATGTGAGCATAATACAAGCTTTTTATGTTTTATAGATCAACCTGGGGACTTAGTATTCCAGAATGCTGTATATGTGGGCATAAGGGTGTGGTCGCAGCTTTTTATTGTACAAAAACAACTTACCCCCTTAGTGTAGCGCTCTGTTTCTGGCGCTACGGCGGTGATTGTGTATAGTCTGCAGCATTCACATCACATCAACGGTGCTGAAGCCAATCACTGAGCTCAGTGGCTTTGCCAATGTAGGCTGCACAATTTGCTAAGGTCAGTGATTGGCAGCAGTGTTGTCGATGTGACATCAACAATGCAACCAAACAGAGACCAGAGCAGAAGCTGATGAACTGATCCAGCGGTTTGATTTCTATAAAGGGTTTGTATGTATCTGGTGTGTATTAATAATAATAATAATAATAATAATAATAATATTACTTCTTATGATAACACTATTAATTCCATGGCGCTTTACATGTGAAAAGCGGCATACATAGACCAGTACAATAATTATCAACATTGCAAGGCACAGACAGGTACAGGAGGAGAGAGGACCCTGCCCACAAGGCATTACAGTTTACAAGGAATGAGCGAGGATACAATAGGTGAGGAGAGATGACCCTGCCTACGAGGGCTCACAGTCTACAAGGAATGGGCGAGGATACAATAGGTGAGGAGAGAGGACCCTGCCCATGAGGGATCATGGTCTACGGCTGACCGCGTTTTTTTTCGCAGCCGCACCTGCCGCAAGTGCAAAACCGAACTTGCCTCACCTGCCGCAAGTACGCCTATACTTTGCATGGCATTTACCGCAACCGCGCCGCAAGTGCAGCCGGTATGCGGTAATCGCGGCAGATGCGGTTTTTTCACCGCATCTGCTGCGAATTTCAAAAAACGCTGATGTGAAAGGGCCCTAAGTGAGGATAGAGGACCCTGCCCACGAGGGCTCACAGTCTACAAGGGATGGGTGAGGATACAGTAGGTGAGGATAGAGGACCCTGCCCATCAGGGCTCACAGTCTATGAGGGTCTTTAGATGGATAAACCATTTCA
>JARQOC010000006.1:71397112-71407738 GCA_033576535.1 Allobates femoralis | reverse complement strand
AGTGATGTGAATATATTACAATACAGGGGGTGTGACTACATTTTAATGACTATATGACAGAAGTGGATTGATGTGACTGTTACCAGCTGAAGAACCATCATGATGAGTGAACGTGAAGGTAAATATAAGCATCTAAATGCTTTTTATAATAAATACATGGATGTTTTTTAAACCAGGTTAGTGATGCACAGTGCACGATGTAAATAGCATTGGGGGTGTTTTAAAACCAAAGGACAGGACAGGTTCCCTTAACTTCATAATTGTATTTCATATGAAAACAGTTATTTTGTTATCACTCTGTTATTCCTCCTGGAAATGTGATGAATAAAGTAACATCAAGATGATACCAGACAGGGATGGATCTCTGTAGTATCTGGTGCTACCAGTCCCTGATTAGACAATGTCGGACTTTGACAGGGACATGGTGACACCAAGCTGTCTACACTTCTAGGGGAACAATGAATGCAGAGATTTTAGGAAAAATTAGGTAGAAATGTTATTTTATTGAAAATGCAAGTATTTGGTAAAACAGAGTTATGGGGAGGATTGACAGGTTCTCTTTATAGAGGATCCAATGATGTCAGACAAAATCAATAGACAAAAGTTACAACGGGGGGGGTATATTAAACACAGGACATTGGAGGTGGAGATCACCGTTATTGTGAAAGGATCTGTTAAATCTAAGGTGTTTGTGTCCCCTTAAAATCCCCCTGAAGATGAAGCAGAGTCCTCGGCTCTGTACGGTTATTGTAGCCATTAAAAGTCTCATGCTGCATCTTCACTAAACCAACAGCTACAAACTGCAGGGAGACCCTCAATGCCTCTTCCACATTACTGCCTTTTATTACAAGGGCTCTCATCTCCTTAAAATGATTGTAAAAGGCTAAGGAGAGGAACGTAAAAAGACTAATTACTGAGAACGCCCCACGCTGCCCAGGGGAAGGGCAGACAATACTTCAAGCATAAATCAATTATTCCAAAGTGAACGTTTATATTCAGTAAGAAGAATGTCTGGAACCGATGAAACGGGCATTAACCATTGTTCTGTCTGGAGGCGGGCATATGTCACTATGTAAAAACCACGTATAAGGGATAACACAGCCTTTATAGTACAACCGAGACATATAAGAGATCATATAACACTGTATTACTGTTATCATTTATTTATACCGTGCTAGCATATTCCACACCATTCTACAATGAGGGCAATCATTCACATCGCCGTCTGTCCCAGCGGAGCTTACAATCTATTTTCCCTTCCACAGGGCCTGTTTCAAAGGAACAAATAAATCTATTAGTTGGTTTTCAGTCTCCGAGGTGAAGATGAAGTGCCTAAAGGACTCAGACATCAGAAAAGCAGATGGGGTCCTACATAAAATCATACTGATGGGGACCTGCCATATTGATCATGCCGCCATGTCCACAGATTACAGTTTACAAAACATCATTCACTGACATCACTCCCCGCAGAGATGAAGAGTCCAGTAGTTGGAGTAACTCACTAATGGACAGTACTCTATGAATGAGTGTACATTGAAAAAAATAGCACCGCCCACTGGACTCATAACCAAAACAGATTAACAGGACCACCCACTTACTGGACTCATAACCAAATCAGGTTAACAGGACCACCCACCCACTGGACACATAACCAAAACAGGTTAACAGGACCACCCACTCACTGGACACATAACCAAAACAGGTTAACAGGACCACCCACTCACTGGACACATAACCAAAACAGGTTAACAGGACCACCCACCCACTGGACACATAACCAAAACAGGTTAACAGGACCACCCACTCACTGGACACATAACCAAAACAGGTTAACAGGACCACCCACCCACTGGACTCATAACCAAAACAGGTTAACAGGACCACCCACCCACTGGACTCATAACCAAAACAGGTTAACAGGACCACCCACCCACTGGACACATAACCAAAACAGGTTAACAGGACCGGTTGTGGAGCCCACTGGGATGGGGTACTCAGTGCCGGACCGGGGTACAGCTGGGGGATGTCACGGCGGTCCTCGTCTGGACCGTGTCCCGGGCCCGCACAATAAAATGGGGGGTTATTTACAGGGGATTTGTCACTCGTGACGCCACCCACTATATGCGGCCAGTAATGGGGCCGCCGCTGCTACAGAACCTCCGGGGATGATGGGATAGCAGCTTGGATAGAATAGTTCCTGTGGGCAGAACTGGGTTCCCCGGGGCAGTGGTAGTAGTAGTTAAAGTCTGTGAGGATAGTTATTGATGCTGCAGGAGAGTAGGGGTAGCAGTAGAGATGATGAGAGTAGAGGTAATCGCAGTATATGAGGGCAAGTGGGGCTTCAGTATAAGGATCACACACACTCACGGTTTCTGTTGTTTTCCAAGTCTTTACTTGCAGATGGTATATCACAATATTGTCCACGGAGTCTGTACCAGGTTGCTCCCACCCTGACCGGATCCTTGGCTTCCTACTTATGTGCTGTGTGTGGCCCTGCTGCTGCTTGTAGCTGTACTGCTGGCCCTGTCTCTGCTCACGGGTACCAATCTGCTGGGCAACTTGAGTCCAATGTGTCACTGACCCCTCCGTGTTGCTTTGCTATGGTACAGTGAAGATGGTGGACCTTTACTATGCCGGTGTTTACTGTCCTGTCTGTTTCAGGCACAGCCTCGGATCCAGTATCCGTCTTAAGCGCCTCCCCGGGGTCAAGTTTTTGGGGTAACTCTTTATCCCGGGTATGTTCCTCTGTCCCTCTGTCTCCTCTCCTCAGACCTCTCAGGACCTCCACTTCTACTTGACTCTGCTCCTGCTCCAGACTCAACTCCAACTCTCCTCTGAACTGAACTAACTGTCACTCCTGCTCTGTGGTAAACAACTTAGCTCCTCCCACTAGTGCAGGTGCCACCTAAACTCCTCCCACTTTCTAGTGTAGTGTTGTGTGGGGAGTAAACCTGTGTTGATGTTTCTGTGGCACATTAACCCTTGGGGTACCACACACCCACTCACTGAACTTATAACCAAAACAGGTTAACAGGACCACCCACTCACTGAACTTATAACCAAAACAGGTTAACAGGACCACCCACCCACTGGACTCATAAACAAGAAGGTGAATAGAAATGCTTGCTGGACTCATGATCAAGATGGTGAACAGGACTGCCCACTGGACTCATAAGCAAGCGGCTGGGCAGGAATGCCTGCTGGTCTCATAAGCAAGCGGCTGGGCTGGGACGCCTGCTGGTCTCAAGCGGGTGAACAGGAACGCGTCCTGGATTCATAATCAAAACAGGTTAACAGGCCTGCACACTGGACTCATAAGCAAGTGGCTGGGTAGGAACGCCTGCTGGACCCATAAGCAAATGGCTGAGCAGGAACGCCTGCTGGTCTCATAAGGAAGCGGGTGAACAGGAACACCTGCTGGATTCATAATCAAAACAGGTTAACAGGATTGCCCAATGGACTCATAAGCAAAAAGGTGAGCAGGAACACCTGCTGGACTCACAAGCAAGCGGGTTAACAGGATTGCCCACTGGACTCGTAGGCAAACAAGTGAATAGGACTGCCCACTGGAATCGTAAGCAAGCAGGAGAACAGAACCGCCTACTTGACTCATAAGCAAGCAGGTGAACAGGACCGCACACTCAAGTCATAAGCAGATGAACAGGATTGCCCACTGGACTCATAAGCAAGCAGGTGAACAGGACTCATAGACAAGCGGGTGAACAGGACTCATAGGCAAGCAGGTGAACAGGACTCATAGGCAAGCAGGTGAACAGGACTCATAGGCAAGCAAGTGAACAGGACTCATAGGCAAGCAGGTGAACAGGACTCATAGGCAAGCAGGTGAACAGGACTCATAGGCAAGCAGGTGAACAGGACTCATAGGCAAGCAGGTGAACAGGACTCATAGGCAAGCAGGTGAACAGGACTCATAGGCAAGCAGGTGAACAGGACTCATAGGCAAGCAGGTGAACAGGACTCATAGGCAAGCAGGTGAACAGGACTCATAGGCAAGCAGGTGAACAGGACAAACCATTGGACTCATAAGCAGGTGAACAGGATCACCCACTTTAATCATAAGCAAACAAGTGAACAGGACTGCCCAATGAACTCATAAGCAAATAAGTGAGCAGGTAAATAGGACTACTGTCATAGCCAGGATGGTTTAAGACTTAAAATACCATTGTAGATGAACTCATTTAAATCCCTGCTAAAAAAGGGTCCATGACAAGTAACTGCTGCAGCTTAATCAAAAAAGAGAATTTTGTTTACGTACCGTAAATTCTTTTTTCTTTAATCATCAATGGGAGACCCAGACAATGGGGTTTAGGGCACTGCCCTCCGGAGGTCACACTAGGTACTACAGGTTTGTAGACACCGCCCCCTCCGCTTATAAACCCCTACCGCAGGGAACATCCTCAGTTTGGTCCATAAGCTGCGAGGAGACAAATAAACCACACCCGAAACGTCGGGAAGAAACCGTGTACAAACGGTTCAACAACCCGGATAACACTGTCCCAACAGGGAACAGAACAAATGCAAAACATGCAACGGAACAACTGGGTGGGTGCTGGGTCTCTCATTGATGATTAAAGAAAAAAGAATTTACGGTACGTAAACAAAATTCTCTTTTTTCTGGTCATCATAATGGGAGACCCAGACAATGGGGATGTCCTAAAGCAATACCCCAGGGCGGGAAGAGTTCCTCAACAGACGGATAACACATGGTCCCCCTCAAAGGTGGGCAACCGCCGCCTGGAGGACCCGCCTGCCCAAACTTGCATCCGCGGAGGCATGGGCATGCACCATATAGTGCTTAGAGAAAATGTGCAGGCTGGACCAAGTGGCCGCCTGACACACCTGTAGAGCCGAAGCTCGATGTCGCAAAGCCCAGGAGGCACCGACAGCTCTGGTAGAGTGAGCCTTCAATCCCACCGGGAGAGGCAAACCAGAAGACCTGTAAGCCTCTTGAATGGGAGCCATGATCCATCTGGCCAAGGTTGACTTAGATGCCGCGGACCCCTTACAGCGACCTGTCGTAAGGACAAATAAGGAATCCGAACTCCGGAAGGAGGCAGTCCTGGACACATAAATGCGGACAGCCCTCACGAGATCCAGAGTATGGAGATCGCGCTCAACCTGATGAACGGGAGCGGGGCAAAATGACGGGAGAACAATCTCCTGGTTCAGGTGAAAAGTGGAAACCACCTTTGGCAAGAATTCTGGCCGCGGGCGTAACACCACCTTGTCTTGGTGAACCACCAGGAAGGGTGACCTGCACGATAGTGCAGCCAATTCTGAGACCCTTCTCAGAGACGTAATCGCCACCAGAAAGACCACTTTCTGGGACAGACAAGAGAGGGAAATGTCTCTCAGTGGCTCAAACGGCGGTTTCTGCAGTGTCGCCAGGACCATGTTAAGGTCCCAAGGGTCCAGAGGCCGCCTGTAGGGCGGAACCACCCGAGACACCCCCTGCAGAAATTGACGGACCCTGGGAAGGAGCGCCAAGCGCCTGTCAAACAGCACTGAAAGAGCTGACACTTGACCCTTCAGGGAGCCGAGAGATAAACCCAATTCCAACCCCGACTGTAGGAAAGCCAACAATGTCGGTATGGATAAGGGCCACGGGGACCGGCCACTCGAGGCACACCAGGTAAAGAAAATCTTCCACGTTCTGTGGTATATCTTCCTGGAAACAGGCTTCCTAGCCCGAGTCATAGTGTCGACTACCGTAGGAGAGAAGCCTCTGGATGTCAACAGCCAGGCCTCAAGAGCCATGCAGTCAATCTGAGGGCCCTGGAATTGAGATGGAAGAATGGGCCTTGCGCGAGTAGATCTGCGTGTTCCGGAAGAGCCCACCGATGTCCGCCTGACAGTCGCCACAGGTCCGGATACCAGGACCTCCTGGGCCAATCCGGAGCCACTAGAATGGCTACCCTGCATTCCGACCTGATCTTCCACAGAACCCTGGGAATCAGAGCCAGAGGCGGGAACACATACGGTAGATGGAATCTGGACCAACTCAGGATCAGGGCGTCTGCCCCCAGAGACTGAGGATCCCATGATCTCGCCATGTAGTGCGGCACCTGATGATTCAGCCGCGAGGCCATCAGATCCACGTCCGGAGTGCCCCATCTGCTGCAGATGTCCTGGAAGACGTCTGGATGAAGAGACCACTCTCCGGCGTCCATCCCCTGCCGGCTCAGGTAGTCGGCCTCCCAGTTCTCGACCCCTGGGATGTGAACTGCGGAGATCAGGCAGTCGTTGTCCTCCACCCAAGATAGAATGCGGTGGACTTCGGCGAGGGCCTGAGCACTTCTGGTCCCTCCCTGATGATTTATATAGGCGACGGCCGTCGCATTGTCGGACTGAACCCGAATGGGTTGCCCTGACAGGAACTTCTGAAACGCTAGGAGCGCCAGATAGACCGCCTTGATCTCCAGCACGTTGATCTGCAACGCCGACTCCGACGGAGTCCAGAGGCCTTGAGCCCTGTGGTGTAAGAACACCGCACCCCAGCCCATGAGGCTGGCGTCGGTGGTCACCACTAACCATGACGGTTTGAGGAAGGACCGTCCCCGCGACAAGTGACGGGGCTGGAGCCACCACTGCAAGGAATCCCTGGTCGGTTGGGAAAGTGCCACCAGCCGATTCAGAGAGATCGTCCTCTTGTCCCATCTGCGAAGAATCTCCAGCTGGAGAGGACGGAGGCGAAACTGCGCAAAAGGCACTGCCTCTATTGCAGCTACCATGCGCCCCACCAGCTTCATCAAGATCCGTAGGGATGATTGTGGTGACAGGAGGACTGCTTGCACTCCTGATTGGATCGCCATCTGTTTGACTCGTGGCAGAGACACTAGGGCTGAGTCCGTGTGGAAGTCCATGCCCAGATATGTCAGTGACTGGGTCGGAACCAGGGTCGACTTCTGGATATTGAGAAGCCACCCGAACTGTTCCAGAGACTTCATGGTTACCTCCAGGCTTTGCCGACAAAGGTGTTCCGATGGCGCCCTGACCAGCAGGTCGTCCAGATAGGGTATTACGGCGTGCCCCTGCACGTGCAGGAGAGCCATCATGGAGGCCATCACTTTTGTGAACACCCGCGGTGCCGAGGCCAACCCGAACGGCAGCGCCACAAATTGGAAGTGTTCTTCCCCCACTGCGAATCTCAACCAGCGCTGATGAGCCGGTGCAATGGGCACGTGAAGGTAAGCGTCTCGGATATCTATGGACGCTAGGAAGTCCCCCTGTGACACAGCTGCGATCACGGAGCGCAGTGATTCCATACGGAACTTCCGAACCAACACGTGATGGTTGAACAACTTTAGGTCCAGAACCGGGCGGAAGGAGCCGTCCTTTTTTGGGACAATGAAGAGGTTGGAGTAAAAACCCCGAAACCTCTCCCCGGAAGGCACTGGGACCACCACTCCGTCCCTGCGGAGACCCTCCAACACCAGTGAAAAGCCTGAGCCTTTTCTGGGGATGGGACCGACCGATGGAATCGGGGTATCGGCTTTGACGTCAGCTCTATCCTGTAACCTCGCGAGACCACGTCTCGAACCCACTGATCTTGAACGTGAAGTAGCCACCTGTCCTGAAAACGAGACAGGCGACCCCCCACCTGTGGGGAGGCAGGAAGGGAGAGCGAGTCATGTAGAGGCGGGTTTGGGGGTGGCAGCCGCTGCCCCCGCCGGCTTCTTTGGACGACTCTTAGAGCGCCACTGAGAAGCGGGCTTGCCCCCTCGGTCCGTGCGAGCGGACGGTGCTGATGACTGTGAGCTGGAACGAAAGGACCACTGCTTTGGGTTCCTCTTAACGGTGTACCGTGGCTTAGGTTTATTCTGCGGGATCTTAGACTCAGCAGAATCCTTTATCAGCTTGTCCAGTTCGGTGCCAAAAAGCCTGTCACCAGAGAACGGAAGATTCTGCAAAATCTTCTTAGATGTGGCATCTGAGTCCCAAAGACGCAGCCACAACAACCTGCGAATCGCAATAGCATTGGCCGAAGCCACAGCTGAGCGAGTGGCAGTTTCCAAAGTCGCCGTCCTGGCGTAGTCCGCATAGGCCTTTGCCCTTTCGGTAAGCGCCAGGACCTCTGGACTGGACCTTGCCAGGTCAGTGATACCATCCAAGCAGGTAGTAATCGCTTGTAAGGTCCAGACCGTGGCAAAATTAGGGGCAAATGAAGACCCCACAGCCTCATAGGAAGACTTGGCGAGTTGCTCGACCTGTCTATCAGTCGCATCCTTCAGCGAGGAGCTATCAGAGGCAGAGAAAAGGGAGCGTGCAGCAATCCTGGTCATGGAAGCGTCCACCTTCGGGGACTGCGACCACTCCTGAAGCACCTCCTGGGAGAAGGGGAAGCGATTGTCCTTGGGTTTGCGGACATAACGCCGCCCAGGATGTAACCTGGGAGCTCTAACCACCCTTCCAAAGTTAGTGTGGTCCATGAAGGAGCCACTTGGTCTAGCCTCCGGCCGCAGCCATTGATAGACCTCCTTCGGGTGTACAGTCACCTCCTCAGGGGGTGTCACGAGACGTAAGGTCTCGTTGATAGAGGACACCAAATCCTCCACCCCGTCTGGTGGTTCAGACACAGACACAGACCCGAGAGTCGAACCCCCATCATCTTCCTCACCATCAGAGGAACGCTCCTCCTCAGAGAGAGCCTGGAGCTCGGGTGAATCCTCACGACGAGCCCGCTTAAGGGGTCTCACAGCAGAAGAGGGAGACACCCGGGGGTAACTGGAAGGAGTAGCTGGGCTTTCCAGCCTCCTATTGAGTGCCTCCAGGGACTGCGACATGGAGGACAGCTGGGACAACAGAGATTCATTGATCTTATTCTGAGTTTCCCATGGCCCTGGGATCACCTGAACCTCAGGGTACAGCACCGGAGCTGCTGTCTCAGCAGTGTCAGTCCGGCCCCCTGTGCGTCCGCAGTTATTGCAGGACCCCTCCACCAGAGTCCCATTGCATGTAGCACAGGTAATGGTGGCATCTGCCGCCTTAGCAGCACGCTTCCTAACTGAGGACATCGCCACAGCGGGGGAAAATAAGCCAAATTGTGCAGACAAAACCGGGAATCTCCCGGTGGCTTACCGACCGCAGCGAAGCGGTAGGAGGAAGCGGTGTGTGTGTGTGACCTCCGCGAGAGTTTCCGGTCTCCCCTGGAGTGCAGACGCACGCTGCAGACAGATCCCAGCCGGGAAGTGAGGGGTAAAGATGGCCGCCGACAGTGAAACCGTGGGCGGCGCCGAAAACACGCGGGAAGCACACACACACGCCCATCGATGACGTCACCGCACGGGCTGCTTCCCATCCTCCAAGCAGCCTCAGTATGAAGGCGCCAGAGCCCGCAGCGCGGGAAGTAGTGTGAAATACAACACACCGACTGCATGCACAAACAAACATCCGCAGCCTACAGCCTCAGCCCCTGCGACACACAGGGCGGTCAGCCAGGGTAACCCCAGCACAGGGTACCCTCCAGATCCGCGGACCCGAGAGTAACGCGCGGTCTGAGTGTCAGGACACATAAAGTGACAGACACTACCCCCAGGCACACAGGAGACACAGAGTGCCTCAGTGCCGGTCCGGTCTGTAAGCACCATTTAGGGAGGCCTCGGACGGGGGTTCAGCACCAGTCCGGAGTGTAAGCACCATTTAGGGAGGCCTCGGACTGGGCTGGCTCCAGTCCGGTCTGTAAGCACCATTTAGGGAGGCCTCGGACGGAGCGGAGCTGTGCAAGGCTCCCATCTCCCACTCTCCAGAGCCCCCCAGAGAGGGATGGAAAGGAGGGCAACAGCGTACCGGGAGAACACAAAGTGTCCAGGCTCTAGGCCCTCCGGTACCTCCACCTGCGTGTTCCACAAGGGTGAGCGGGGAGGCTGTCGCAGGTCCCGACCGGAACCATTTTACCTTGTCTTCAGACGCCATCACGTAAGTTGTGAGAATGCAGTGAAGTGCAAGCAAAGCGTGATCCTCCGAGCACACTAAGTTTAAAACTGAGGATGTTCCCTGCGGTAGGGGTTTATAAGCGGAGGGGGCGGTGTCTACAAACTTGTAGTACCTAGTGTGACCTCCGGAGGGCAGTGCCCTAAACCCCATTGTCTGGGTCTCCCATTATGATGACCAGAAAATGGCTATTTACAACAACATGCATGCAGTAATTTTATATATAATGCAGTAATTTTGTATAATTTTATATATTGAGATTTCTACATCCTAGTAAAAGCTGTGATCAAAACATTGGGATGTCTACAAAGATAATTAAGTGCCATAGAGCATTGTGGAGATCGTTTTAGAACAGGAGTGGGGAGTCTCTGGTCTGTTGGCATGTAATGTCATTTCCTCTAGTCCTAAAGCAGATTTCTGGCAAACCACAGTGCTGGGGCCGGCGGCCCTGTTTTTATGGCCGCTAGCCCTTTAATTCTTCACTAACATTCACTACTGAACTCAACGGAGCACGCATCGCTGAAATACATCTCAAGCATTGGGGCCTTATTTGTGGGCAAGTTAGTATGCTCTTCGCTCCTTCCTATAATATATACATAGCAGTCTCTGTTCCCTACATGATGAACACTGCAGTCACAATGTTTCCTCTGTGATGTACAGTGCAGTCACAATGGT
>JARQOC010000006.1:71365778-71397012 GCA_033576535.1 Allobates femoralis | reverse complement strand
ACACGGTCCCTACAGTCAAACATGGCGGAGGTTCCCTGATGTTTTGGGGTTGCTTTGCTGCCTCTGGCACTGGACTGCTTGACCGTGTGCATGGCATTATGAAGTCTGAATACTACCAACACATTTTGCAGCATAATGTAGGGCCCAGTGTGAGAAAGCTGGGTCTCCCTCAGAGGTCATGGGTCTTCCAGCAGGACAATGACCCAAAACACACTTCAAAAAGCACTAGAAAATGGTTTGAGAGAAAGCACTGGAGACTTCTAAGGTGGCCAGCAATGAGTCCAGACCTGAATCCCATAGAACACCAGTGGAAAGATCTACAAATGGCAGTTTGGAGAAAGCACCCTTCAAATATCAGGGACCTGGAGCAGTTTGCCAAAGAAGAATGGTCTAAAATTCCAGCAGAGCATTGTAAGAAACTCATTTATGGTTACCGGAAGCGGTTGATCGCAGTTATTTTGGCTAAAGGTTGTGCAACCAAGTATTAGGCTGAGGGTGCCAATACTTTTGTCTGGCCCATTTTTGGAGTTTTGTGTGAAATGATCAATGTTTTGCTTTTTGCTTCATTCTCTTTTGTGCTTTTTCATAGAAGACAAATTAAATGAAGATAATAATAGCAAAGAATTTGCGATTGCAATCATGTTCAGGAAGAAACTGAGTATTATCTGACAGAATTGCAGTGGTGTCAATACTTTTGGCCAACACTGTATATGTTAAAGGGGTTGTTTGGTGATATTGTATCAGGTCATCAGTTTCCAGCCAGTTGAGGTCCATCTCTTGCACCCCTATTCTTCAGCTGCGGCGGCTGGTTGTACAGTTTATTCAATGTATAGCAGCCGCTCCCGGATACAGCAGATCTGCTCCTACTCTCTTTTCCTTTCGGATGTATGGCGGTTCATGTCATACATTAGTGTAAAAGAAGGGGTTAAAGCCATGCCTCCCGTAGTACAGTTCAGATAGCAGTAATCCTGGATCGTGATTTTAATAAGTCAATGCGTTTCGGAAATGAACATCTCCTTCATCAAGATAAAATCATAATAATAAGGTGAGCCTCATTTTATGTATTGCTTTATCCTAATACTTGGGTAAGACCCTATTGCGCGTTTTGTCTATTCCAGCTTTTTACCATATCATACATTGACAGAGTGATCTTCCAAAGTGGGAGACACATTTTGTCAGTGACTCTATAATTTGGCTTCTACTTAGGGGTCTTGAACTTCATTATTTATCATGTGCATATGCCCCAGTGGGTTGTCTTACTGACAAAGACCAAAAACCATTACAGTTTTCAATAAATCTCTTGTACTGAATGGAGAAGAAAGCCTAAAATAGTTCAAATTTAGGGTCAAAATCTAAAAGATTTTACAGTTACTCTACATATTGCTGTATGTAGATTTAAAGTATACCTGTCTCTTCATTGAAAACCATAGGAAAAGAAATGGTCATGTCATTCTCCCCAATCGGTTAAAACTCTTGAGTTTGTTAGGAAGAGAGGTCTTAGGTATGTGCCCTCAGGAAGGTTTTGCTGCGTTTGAGATCAGTTTTCCTTGGTTTATGTAAATCTATGCTAATCTAATCCTGAGTTTTTGGTTTCCAGCAAAACCTATGTGATCAGGGAAAGGTTTTACACTCACACTGGTGTTTGTTCGCTGAAGAAAATGGAAACACCAAAGGTTTAGCTGCATTTTCGGCCCCCTTCACATCACGATTTTTTGGGATCCATGACTATCCGTTGTAAAACGGATAGCCACGGATCCGATTTGGCCTCCATGAATCCCTATGGGCACGGATGGCCATGGGTTGGTGCTTAATGGCCATCCGTGTGTGCAGGGATCAATTGTGTCCGCTGTTTTCATGCCCCCAAAATCAGAGACTGCTCCAATTTTGGGTGCAGCAGACAAAATCAGATCTGACACTCTACGATGCAAATAACATGGGGGCCTATGGAGCTCGGATCCTGGAAAAAACAGGATTGTTTCCTGGATCTGGTGTTAGTGTACTGAGCATGCTCAGTACTCTAAAACTGCTCTGCTCAGTGTATTTCACTTTAGCAGTTTATCTACATACACTATCTACATACACTGCTAAAATGAAATGAAACAAAGAAATGTGTTAATAAAAAAATAAATCCTCACCTCTCCGCCAGCTGTCCGGGACCTGAGATACAGACGTCTGGATCCTGCCAGGACCTTAAAATGTGATTGGCTGATAGCGATCAGGTGGTATGTTACATGACAGATCACCTGATTGCTACCAGCCAATCACATTTTAAGGTCCTGGCAGCATTCGGATGTCTGCATCTCAGGTCCCAGACAGCCGGCGGAGAGGTGATTAATTTATTTGTTTATTTTTAATACATGTTTTCTCATTTATTTGCTTTCACAGTGTATGTAGATACACTGGGAAAGCAAAACGTTAGCTCCGACATGTCACATGGGGGAAGGGACACAGGATTCTTCACCCCCCGTGTGACATCACAGCGCCGACACCACTCAGGCTCCCCCCAGCTCTTTCTGTGTCTGGATCCCTCAAAATCCCAGATCTGGACACAGAAATGGAATCCAGAGTTCACATCTGGGTCTGTCCATTCCTGTCTGTGAGATCCTGCAAAAAAACAGGATCCCCACGGTCAGGAAAAAAATTGTGATGTGAAGGATGTCTAAGGCTGGTTTCACACTGCAGTTTTTCCCTGATCAGGTTCGTGTGCCAAAACGAGGAGAGGAACCAGGAGAGTAGTTTGCAGAGAAAAACTGTGAAAGATTGACACCTGTTCTGAGTTTTGGAGACACTCCTGGTTTTGACAAACAAACCTGATCGGGAAAAAAACTGCAGTGTGAAACCAGCCTTAGGGCGGCTTCACACTGCGGCACGATCCGGTCCGGGGCTGTCCGGGATGATCCTGACAGCCGCGGACTGGATCAGGACACAGGACTGGGGGGCTATTATGCCCTCTGGTCCGGTGTGCAGCGCACGCATTTCCCGCTGCTGCTAAGTCAGGACCGCGGTGCCGTGGTCCTGACCTGTCAGCAGCGGCAGCTGTGTGTGGCTGCACACCGGACCGTAGGGCATATTAGCCCTCCAGTCCTGTGTCCTGATCCAGTCCGCGGCTGTCAGCGTCATCCCGGACAGCCCCGGACCGAATCACGCCACAGTGTGAAGCCGCCCTTAGAAAGAATGAGCATGACAATTCTTTTCTACACTTTTCCTAAAGTGGAAACACCTCTGGTGTTTCCATTTTCTGCAGAGAAATAAAACCAGTGTGTATGTGAAAACTTTTCCCTGATCACAAAGATTTTGCTGGAAACCAAAAACTCAGGATTAGATTAGCATAGATTTACATAAAACCAAAGCAAAAGCTGACCTCAAACGCAGCAAAACCTTCCTGTGGGCACATACCCTTAGTCCAAATACATGATAGCCGATTTTCATCAAATTACCTGAATATTTAGGCGGCATGCAGCCACCTGAGCCTGGACTTAAGTGCGCCGGAGTTATCGTGGCAAAACCATCATGGAGGTGTCTGGCTCTAAATGTATTATGTTGTAGAACAACGATCCCAAACATACAGCCAGTACCATTAAGGACTATAAGGAAGTATAAGGAGTCATGAAAGTGAGGATATGGCAACAACAGAGCACCATCAACACCATCGAGTCTGTTTGTGATTAGATAAAGAAATGCACAAGCCTCATCCACACAAGATATGTGGTTAGTCCTTCAAGATGTTTGGAGCAACCTCCCTGCCGAGTTCCTTTAACAACTGTGTAAATAGAATAATTGATGCCGTTTCAAAGACAAGGGGCAATCACCAAATATTGATTTGAGATTTCTCTTTTGTTAATTTACTTAATATTTTTATTAATTGATAAAAATAAACTATCAACACGTGCATTTTTGAAAGCATTGTTATTTTGCAGCATTTTTCCACACCTGCCTTCTCCACACTTACTATATATTGTGTTATTGATCCATGGTGGTGATTTCGTTAGTTGCCCTCCTTAGCCCGGTTGCTGTCATTAACATGTTGTAGTTCTCTTTGTTTGTATTTTTAAATATTAACGCCTGGGAAGGCCGTCACTTACCCTGGGAAAGCGGTAATATAACACCGCTGCTTCACGTTCATTGCATTCTGTGCTGTGATGGTTGAGAAATGTCTACTCAGCATAACAAGTATTAGTCCCATAATAATCAGCTTTCTCCTTGAATGTGAAATGCGTCTTTCTACTAAATTTTAAATAAGTGACACAAAAGCAATAAGCCGCGCGGTGAATAATCAGTTTTTCTTCATATTTCAGAAATTGTCCCGATATTCTCGTACTTTTCCTGTAATATATTATATCTGCTGCTTTTCACAGGGTTACAGAGTCAGTCTTCATACAGGCGGGGGTATCGGGGGTTTAACAATGGATTATTTCAAGCTTGGAGAAAATTGATAAACTGCAGATTTGTGCTGTCTGCTACTTTACTCCGCGACATGAAATATTCAAGCGTTGTGAAGCTTTTGTTCTATCTCCGATCTCATGTGACTGATTTCATTGCAGGGTTTGGGATGTGAACACGGGAGAGATGCTGAATACGCTGATCCACCACTGCGAGGCCGTGCTGCATCTACGCTTCAATAACGGCATGATGGTCACCTGCTCCAAAGACCGCTCCATCGCTGTGTGGGACATGGCCTCTGCCACGGACATCACATTACGGAGGGTCCTTGTAGGACACAGAGCGGCTGTAAATGTGGTGGACTTTGATGATAAGTACATAGTCTCTGCATCTGGGGACAGAACTATTAAGGTCAGCACTTTATTTTTTTAAGCAAAAATTGTCTTAAGGGTTTTCCCACCAACAAAATTAATTTGAAAGTTCATTAAAATCAATAGATCTTGGAATAATAATAATTGTTTAAAAAAAAGGTTCCTGTGCTGAGATAATCTTATATAAGTGTCCCTGCTATGTACTGTGTAATGGCTGTGTCTGATCTTACAGGGACTTGGTCGAATATATCACATCTCCTGTGCTGAGATAATCTTATATATGTGTCCCTGCTATGTACTGTGTAATGGCTGTGTCTGACCGTACAGGAACATGGTCTGATCATACCACATCTCCTTCACTGAGATAATCTTATGTATGTGTTGTCCCTGCTATGTACTGTGTAATGGATGTGTCTGACTGTACAGGGACATGGTCTGATCACACTACATCTCCTGGGCAGGGAAGGACAGAAAAGTATATACTGACATTACATCAGGGGATCACAAATAATCCTTTCTTTGAGATAAAACATTTCCCTGCCTACTTTTAAAAAATGTTTTATCTCACAAAAAGAATCAGATGCAACACATATATAAGATTATCTCAGCACAGGAGACGTGGTATGATCAGAACTTGTCCCTGTACAGTCAGACACATCCATTACACAGTACATAGCAGGGACACATATATAAGATTATCTCAGCACAGGAGACATGGTATGATCAGACCTTGTCCCTGTACAGTCAGACACATCCATTACACAGTACATAGCAGGGACACATATATAAGATTACCTCAGCACAGGAGATGTGGTATGATCAGACCATGTCCCTGTACGGTCAGACACATCCATTACACAGTACATAGCAGGGACACATATATAAGATTATCTCAGCACAGGAGATGTGGTGTGATCAAACCATGTCCCTGTGTGGTCAGACACATCCATTACACAGTACATAGCAGGGACACATATATAAGATTATCTCAGCACAGGAGATGTGGTATGATCAAACCATGTCCCTGTGTGATCAGACACATCCATTACACAGTACATAGCAGGGACACATATATAAGATTAAACAGTTCAAGAAAAAAAGAGGGCACTCACCCATCTGGGGCTGTTCAGGAGTGTATTCCTTATTCAATCAGGGTTCCATACAATGCAAGGGAATGTTGTCATCAGACCAGCTGAAGTGCCACTTGGGGCACGAAACGGGCCGTCGTACGGCATCCCTCCACATCCCCTCCCTTGCATTGTATGGAACCCTGATTGAATAAGGAATAAATTCCTGAACAGCACCAGATGGGTGAGTGCCCTCTTTTTTTCTTGAACTGTTTGATTTTACATGCACTCGAGTGAGCACACCCTTGTGTATAGCCGCCTTATCAGATAACCGATATAAGGCGGCCGTCACACGTATCTATATCGTGAGCGATATTGTAAGCGATCACGTGCACGCGCGATCGCTAACAATATCGCTCACATCGCTGGTGAGATGTCACACAGACAGACTCACCAGCGATGTGGACCAGCGAGATCGCTGGTAACTATGGTACACATCGGGTTACTAGGCGCCGCGCATCGCTTAGTAACCCGACGTGTACCATAGTTACCATCTCCCAGCATAGGCTCTGCCGCTGGGAGATCGTTCATCGTGGTGTCATACACCACAATGAAGCAGATTGTTCAAGCGTTCATCGCTTGATATGAGCTCCGGCTCTCATATCTGCGATCTAACGATCAAGCGATATTACATTGTAAAATCGCTTGATCGCACGCAGCGATGCACAAACGATATCGCTTAAGCGATCAAAAAGCAGATCACTTAAACGATATCGTTCGCAATATTGAAGCGTGTGACGGCCGCCTAAGGGGAAACTCCCAATTCAAAACGATCCCAGTAGTGCCTGGGTTCTACATATTATTTTTACATATATAAGATTATCAGACTTTTTGGGGGTTATTGGCTATTTTTAAAGGGGTTACCTAAACACACTCAATGGTTTAAATTGCAAAGTGCTTGTGTGACATTCAATTTAGCAATTTGCTTGTTATTAAACCTTTTCTCCATAATCAAGAATCTGTAGTTTAACCCCTTCATGATGGGGCCAATTTCAGTTTTTTGTTTTTGTGTTTTTCAGGAGCTATGTCTTTTGTTATTTATCTGTCCACTTAGACATATGAGTAATTATTTTTTGACAGAATGAGTTGTACCTTAGAATAATTCAATTAATGTTACCACTTGACGTACTGGAGAACGGAAAAAAAATTGAAGTGGGGAGAAATTGGGAAATAAAACAAAATTCTAACTATTTTGAGGAATTTTGTACTGTACATTTTGTGGTAAAAGTGACAATTCGATTGTCCTCATCAGTACATTGGTAAAAAAAATATAAGAACTGTTCAAAAAAAAAAAAAAAAATTGGGGGGGGGGTTGGGGGGCAGTGTTGCCATTTCCAAGATCCGTACTATTTTCATTTTTCAGTCGGTGGAGCTGTGTGACTGCTTCTTTATTGTGGGGAGAGACGATGCTTCTATTGATACCGTTTTGGGATAGATGAGAGGTTTTGATTGCTTCTTACACCGACCGTAATTTTGGCTTTCTATAATTCTCTTTGTTGACAGTGTTTACCAATAGAGCTATTTATTTATATACTAGATGGTGGCCCGATTCTAACGCATCGGGTATTCTAGAATATGTATGTAGTTTATTTATGAAGATTTAAGAATAATGCTATGAATACACGATATCTATCTATCTATCTATCTATCTATCTATCTATCTATCTATCTATCTATCTATCATCTACCTATGTGTCTATCGTGCCTATTGAATATTGTCCTGGGCTTGCCTTAGTTGGTAGAGCATTCGTGTTGTATGAAAGGCACAAACATGATGTTGTCTGTTTGCCGTCTTCTGGAGATTCATTCAGCCGACACGGTCTATGAGATTCGGCATCTTGGGCTTGTCTAGCAGCAGTTTGTTGTGGTGTCTCCTGTTGCCGATGATGTCTGTGAGATGCCGTATCCTGGGCTTGTCTCACGGCAGTTTGTTGTGGTGTCTCTTGGTGTCGACGTTGTCGTCGCCTTGCTGCTTCTGCAGCTTTTCTGTCATCGTCATTGGCGTATTTGCGCTTACGACCAATTAAACCCATTGAATAAACATGACTGAAGTAGTTCAGACTGCCACTGACACAACGTATGAAGTAAATGTGACTTAAGAACAGCACACTATGACTGACAGACCTTGTAAACAGGAGTGAAGTGCGTCACACTATGACTGACAGCCTTGTAAATAGGAGTGAAGTGCGTCACACGATGACAGCCTTGTAAACAGGAGTGAAGTGCGCCAAACTATGACTGACAGCCTTGTAAACAGGAGTGAAGTGCGTCACACGATGACTGACAGCCTTGTAGACAGGAGTGAACTGCATCACACTATGAGTGACAGACCTTGTAAACAGGAGTGAGGAACATACCATCCCGAGCAGGCAAAAAGTGGTGCGCTGCAGAAGATTGATATTGAGAATCCCCCTTTAAGGCTTTAAGGAGCCCAGCTGAGTATGGAACTTTAATGGCAATGATCTATGCAAAAATCTTCTTTCCTTCTTGGCTAGAACTCCTCTCACCACTGCTGATCTTCTTAAGAGGGCTTCTTAAAATCACTCTTCTGGAGTGCATCACTCCTGACTTCCTACTTGCTGAGGAGTTGTATTGCTGCTAAATACTGACTGACAGTTTTAGTCTGGGAGAGCATTGCGCCCCAATTTTTGATAATTAGCCAAGGTAAAGCAGACAGCTGTGGTCTGATGTCATTAGGCTGGGAAGGCCCATAGTTATTGGGCCCTTCCCAGCCTAAATATACCAGCCGACAGCCACCTAAGAATTGGCACATCCATTAGATGTGTTAATTCTGGTGCTTTTCCCCGACTCTTCCCGATTGCCCTGGTGCCGTGGCAATTAGGGTAATGTTTTTTAAGGTTGATATCAGCTGTGTAGTGTCAGCTCCCATCAAGCCCCTGGTGTTAGTAATGAAGATGCATTTATCAGACACCCCCATTCCTACCCCAGTAAGTGGGAAAAAAAACAAACACACACTGGAAAAAATAGTTTATTCGAATAAAGACTCCCCTAGACTCCCTCATTCACCAGTTTATTAATTTAAAAAAGTCCACAAAGTTCTGACTTAATCCAAGGGCGTAATGTCTCACAATGTCCATCGAATCCTATGCAGCCACATAGGTCACTTGTGGTCAGTGGCAGACCCAGAATTTGTCACACTCATGCCTGGCGCTGACCGTTAGTAACCTATGGAGCCTTGTTCTCAGACCCCTATCTATATTTGTTTGTAGGGCACCATTTTGCTCTCTTTTGCAGCCACCTAGCCCTTACCCATGACCATTTTACAGCACAAACATTTGGATCTGCATTCTCTATTATATGAGGTTCGGGGTCAAGTCCAGGACCCGAACTGAACTTTTAACTAAAGTCGGCGAATCCAAACATCCACAAATCCACTCATCTCTAGTTAGAACTGACTATGGAACTGAATTTTCCAAATCTTGGTGATTGAAGCTCTAGGTCAGTGATGGCGAACTCCAGGCCTCGAGTGCCACCAACAGTGCAGGTTTTCAGGATTTCCTTATATTGCACAGGTGATAATATAATCACCTGCACTGGTGATGATTCCAACCTCTGTGCAATGCTGAGGAAATCCTGAAAACCTGCACTGTTGGTGGCACTCGAGGCCTGGAGTTCGCCATCACTGCTCTAGGTCTAGGAGGTAAATTTCCTGGTTAGTTTTTCTTTTATTTACTATAGGTGGAAATGTTTTTTTCAGTGACTGGGGGGTTACACCATGACATGACCATTGGAAATATAGGTGTCTGGATTTTGGTGATATAGTACAGTAAATCAGGGGTGGACATAGCATTGCTGCAACACAGGGGCCCAAGAAGAAAGGGGCCCATTTCAACCAAAGCAGGTGAAATTTTGCATTTTTAAGATCATTTAGGCTGCAAAGATCCCATATATTGGCCTATTTCTGTCTGTGTCTGCCAGTGCAGAACATAATAGTATTACTGCTTTTAGATGTTTCTGTTGTAAATGTTTTTCTATATATTATATTATTGTGTTATGAATTTTCAAGGTTATTTTCTTCTGTCTTCATAGGTGTGGAACACGAGTACATGTGAATTTGTACGTACACTAAATGGTCACAAGCGTGGGATTGCTTGTCTACAGTACCGCGATAGACTAGTGGTGAGCGGCTCCTCTGATAATACCATCAGGTAACCATGTCCTAGTACTTACCTGCACGGGGTGAGCCCCAGGGGATCATGTAGGGATCAGTATTCCACTGATAAGGCACATGCATGTATCATTTGTGATATGTAGGTCTTGCTCAGGGTTGACCTCCACTTTGTCTTTGCAGCATGTAGTTGAAGTTACTTTACCTAAATTCATGAATCAACAAAGCGGCATAACTTTCTACAATATTTTTTATCTCTAACCTCTAGAGAACTTTTTTTTTACCCTTCAATGCATTGACCAACATTAATGGTGAGACTATCATCAGAATATGCAATCACTTCATTGTCCACGGGGGTCCGACCGCCAGGAGCCGCACGTTTCTTAGAATAATGAGTCTGCAGCAGCATTTGTTCTGCACAGACACGATGCAGGGAAGTTTCAGCACATCCTTATTCCCTTGAGATTCTTAGGGTATGTTCACATTGTGTTTTTGGCACATTTTTTACCCGCCCTTTTTTTTTTGCGAAATAACACCGTATTTTACTGTTATGCCAAAGTGAATGAGATTTATGAAAATGTATGGGAATAAAAATGAAATAAAAAAGAGAGCATTTTATATGAGATATTAGGGGCAATAAAAATAAAACTGGTGCCTAAGCACTAACAGGCAGGTAATTGGTAACTGGCAGCCTGTTGTGTCCAGCGCCATTTTTCGCACACAGAGTGGTCACTGGCGGATCCCGCCATCGGTCCAGAAGCTCCACTGACATCACCTCAACTGAGCAGCGGCCTCTCATCTGCCACCATTTTATGACTTTAAAGTCTGGGTTCCAGGGTACAAACTCAAGTTTGAGTTAAGTCCACTCCCAGACATTAAAAAAAGTCCATCCAGATCCACTAAACCCAAACATCAGTGGGTTCGCCCATCACTGCAAATGAGGTGTTAAGTGCTCTTTGACACCAGAGCACTTAAGTAGCCATTGCATCCCAAGGTTGCTTCACTGCACAGTATGATTCTCATTACTATGATTGATGGCTCACATCCCGTTTCACATGCATCAGGTGCCGAGTAAGGATATCACACAGTGAGCTATGGATCAAGCCAAAGAGGCTGGTGTTGAGGGGGAAATAATCACAAGAGTCTTATCAGAATGTTAAACTAAGATCCTCATGTTCAGTTTTTCTAATTATTGCTTAGCTGCAATAGATCACTGTGTGATTTTTGGATTTGAGGTCCATGTCTGTTTCTACATTTAAAGCAATTAACCTCAGGAGGCCAAAGCCCCCGTCGCACCTAGCGAGATCGCTGTTTCATCACAGGTTTTGGAATATAACAGCGACCTCGCTATGTTTGATACGTAGCAGCAACCAGGCCTCCGCTGTGAGATCGCCGATCGTGTCGAAATGGCCTGGACCATTTTTTGATCGTCGGGCTCCCGCTGGCCAGCATGCATTGGTGTGTTTGACGCCTTAACAATGACCTCGTTGGCGACTCAGAACTCAGCCACGTAGGTGTAAGTCCTCAGTCTAGCTGCTGTGTGACCGGGTCCCAACGACCGCCGAGGTAGTTATTCGGGTCGTCGTATCGTTGCTTCGTCATTGAGTAGATCTGACTGTTTGACATCTCACCAGCAACCACATAGCGACGCTACAGCGATCCTTACCAGGTTGTATCGTTGTCGAGATCGCAGGAACGTCGCCCAGTGTGATGGGGCCCCAAGGCTTGGGAAGTGCTTTCTCGCACTCAGGGCACTTAATACTATTCTACATGTAAATGAGAGCTCCAACTAGTCAAGAATGCAGCAAGAAAACATGAAGGTGTTGGTAAATTTCAAGGCCTGTGTGCCCATGTATGTGATTTGTGGGAGGGGGAGGGGGTGAGGTTGATCTTACTAAGAGATTCTCTATTAGGCTGGAGTCACACTGGGCGAGCGACTCACATGAGTCTTGCATGCATCACCTGACATGGCCGTCGGCTATCCAAAGAGGAATGTACAAATGTATGTATTTCTATGCAGCTGCATGCTCCTCTCTGGAGAGCTGGTATCCATGCTTGGTGATGCATGCGAGACTTGCTCAAGTCTTTCCGCCTCTGTGACTTCAGCCTTAAAGGCTTTGTTTCGTCACAAGATATTGAAGACTTATTCTCCTGAAACGTTTGCTGTGTGATGCCTGGCGCCTGCACTGATCAGTTGCCAGCAGCTTTGGCATCATCTCTGCTCCCTAAGTAAACCCACAACCTTCCCTCTCCCTCTCTCTGACCATCATTTACTCACTTTCTCATCCTTGTCCTCCTCACCTGCCACAAATGTCCACCAACTCACACACCCTCGCAGAAACCTCACACATCTTGACGCTCACATACACTCCAACACCATTTTAACCGTTATCATCGATATCCTCACTGCACAACACAGACAATGCCACAGCACTCACCACCACTAGACAGAATTACTTCATTACCATCATATCCTCTTTGTCCCACAACCCAGGTAGTTATTCAACACATTTAACTCCCTCCTCCGCTCTCCACTGCCCCCTCCTACTTCTCGTACCTCTGCAGAAGACTTTGTAACACATTTCACCAGCAAGATTGATCAGATCAGACAAGTCTTTGCTGCCCAACCACCACAATCCCTATGTATTCCAGACCACTCCCCTCCCCCACTAATCCTCATCCCCTCCATCACTGAAGGAGAACTTGCACACTTCCTCTCCAGAACGCACCTCACCACTTGTGCATTGGACTCCATCCCACTTCGTCCCCAACCTCACCACCACACTTATCCCAGCCCTAACCCACCTTTTCAACCTATCACCAACTTCTGGTACCTTTCCTTCCACTTTCAAACACGCAACAATTACACCTATCTTAAAGAAGCCATCCCTCGACCCCACCTCTACATACAGCTACCGGCCCATATCCCTGCTCCCGTTCACCTCCAAATTTTCGAAGAGCATGTCCACACCGTACTCTCATCCCACCTCTCGTCTAACTGTGTCTTTGACAACCTTCAATCCGGCTTCCACCCCCACCACTCCACTGAAACTGCCTTGACCAAAGTTACAAACGACTTAAGGCCAAAGCTAACAGACATTTTTCCATCCTCCTCCTTCTAGCCCTGTCCTCTGCATTCGACACCGTAAACCACTGTCTCCTATTACAGATCCTCTTTTCCCTTGGTATCACAGACCTTGCCCTCTTCTGGATCTCCTACCTCTCCAACCACACATTTAGTGTCTCCCACTCCCACACAACCTTCTCGACCCATCGCCTTTCTGTTGGGGTCCCTCAAGGCTCTGTCCTGGGGCCCGTCCTTTTTTCAGTCTGTACCCTTGGTCTGAGACAACTCAACTCATAAAGTCCCATGGCTTCCAGTATCACCTGTACGCTGATGACACTCAGATCTATCTCTCTGGCCAGATAGTAAAAATGGGAAAGGAAACGGTGTTCACCAGTCCGCGCTGCCAGGATCCACTTATTCCAGGGAAGAAACTCACGATCAGATGTGATATGATCAAAGCCTTTTATTGCATCCAACGCGTTTCAACGCCTTTCCTGGCGTCTTCCTCAGGGAACCCGCGTTGGATGCAATAAAAGGCTTTGATCATATCACATCTGATCGTGAGTTTCTTCCCTGGAATAAGTGGATCCTGGCAGCGCGGACTGGTGAACACCGTTTCCTTTCCCATTTTTACTGTGTGATTCCACGTGCAAGTGGTCGGTGGGAGTCCAGCAGCAGCCATCCGGATAAAACACTACATGTCTGCATACCAGTTGTGGGTCGCACAACTGAAATAGGTGAGTGGTTCCTTTATACCACCTGATTGTCAGTGTCTAAGTGATAAGGCACTATTGCGCCTCTTGTTCCCCTTCCCCCTTTTTCTTTCATTCTCTGGCCAGATGTCACTTCTCTGCTGTCCAGAATCCTGGAGTGTCTATCTCAATGTAGACAAAACCGAACTCATCATCTTTCCTCCATCTCGCACACCTTCCTTACCAGATCTGTCATAATAAATTACATCACCACCTCCTGCCGCCTCCAGCTCAAAAATATTTCCAGAATCCGTCCATTCCTCAACCCTCAATCTGCCAAACTAACTAGTGCATGCCCTCATAATCTCCCGTCTCAACTACTGCAACCTCCTCCTCTGTGGCCTCCCTGCTAACACTCTTGCACTTCTCCAATCTGTCCTCAACTCTGCTGCCTAAGTAATCCACCTCTCTCCTCGCTATTCCTCCACTTCTCCCCTCTGTTAATCCCTCCAATGGCTCCCAATTCACCAGTGTATCCAATTCAAACTACTAACATTGACCTACAAAGCCATCCACAATCTGTCCCCCCCCCCCATATATCTCTGAACTATTCTCCCGATATCATCCAACTCGTAATCTTCGATCCTCCCGAGACCTTCACCTTTCCTCCACACTTGTACGCTCCTCATCTAACCGCCTGCAAGACTTCTCCCGAGCATCCCCCATTCTCTGGAATTCTGCACCTCAAAACGTATGACTGTCCCCCACACTCGGAACCTTCAAGTGGATCCTGAAAACCCATCTATTCAGAACAGTCTACAACCTGCAATGACCACGGTGCCACCTCACCATCATTGGACCTGGTGCTCCACCACTATTGGACCCTGCGCACCACCACCATTGGACCCGGCGCACCACCAGAGCAGACCCAACCTACTGTCTCTCTCCCCATTGCCCTGTAGAATGTAAAATCGCAAGGGCAGGGTTTTTTCTCCCTTTTATATCGGTCTGTCACTGTTAGCTTGTTCATTGTATTTTTAACTTGTTTGTATGTAACACTTTCTCATGTACAGTACCATGGAATGAATAGTTCTCTATAAATAAATAATAATGTAGACATTAATGGTACTGCTTTGAAACAGCTCCATTTATTGTGCAGCAGCCCCTGCCAAGCACTGCAGAGCAGCTCTCGTTATCGGGAGATCCCACACTTACTCGATATTGATGACTCCCCTAGGTCACCTCGAGAGAACAAGTGCTGTTCTGCTGTACTTGACAGCGGCTGCTACACAATAATAAGGTTGTGCAGAACAGGCTTGTTCCATGTTCCATCCGTCTGGAGCCTGTACCTGATAGTGTCAGATCCCACCGAGCTGATCAGTCAATCTGTGTCTTGTGACAGGACAACACCTTTTCCTTTTATAAAAGGCTCCTAGCTTCTTTCACATACAGCTCCAATCATGAGTGCACATAGGAATAGCGGTAGGGTCGGTCACAAACTGGAAGAGAACAGACCAAGACATAACTAGGGATCTGAAGATTGTGGAACCTTTCACACCAGAGTTATACTAATTTATATATACTTTATTATATTATTATTTTTAACTCAACAACTCCTTTGGTAAGTGTAGGGGGGACAATTACTTTTCTAATGAATCTGTGAAAGACAATGACATGCACTATACATTAGTATCCACGAGACTTTGGGAGATTTTCCTGTTCTTTTTTGCTTAGATGGAAACTCCGCGCTCCACCGGGCAGCAGCATATAGG
Source organism: Allobates femoralis (assembly GCA_033576535.1). Classification (NCBI taxonomy): domain Eukaryota; kingdom Metazoa; phylum Chordata; class Amphibia; order Anura; family Aromobatidae; genus Allobates; species Allobates femoralis. The sequence continues at coordinate 71,381,474 of JARQOC010000006.1, read as the reverse complement.
ATACCTTGTATATCTTCTTGTTCTTTTTGCTTCTTTCAAGGCCTCTTAATCCCTTGTTGCTGTAGAATAAAGATTTTATATCCTACTTTTGTCAACAGTGGGAGCTATATCCAATTATTAATAACACAGCAGGAGAAAAAAAAAAAGTTTTGAGCTTTTACTGGGAAGCAGCCAATGCGTTTCTTGAGGGAGCCGTTATTTCATACTCAATATCTAAGCGAAGAGAAACTACGCAGTCAATAATGAACAGTGAGGCGGTGGATTGTGCTTGGTGATAAATGGTAAATTCTGCATGGATATCCTGCCCTAAATATCATTTATAGAAGTAAGCCCCTTTATAACAGCTTCAAATGAACAGCCATTTTTATGTTGGCTCGTAATTCTGTGCAGAGCACAGTTGGCTTACGAGGGACGGATTACGGGAGATACGTAAAACATGATTAGGGCCTTCTGCTGATAAACAGTTAGAAATGGGTAACTATGCAATAACTGCATGATCGGAGTTGTTTTTCCTTCTGCCGACTACATGACAAGATAAAGGAAGGAGTTTTAGAGTAATTTATAGCAGGAGTGCACAACCCATGAGCTGCACTGTCTCTAGTTGTGGCCCTCATACTGCGAGCAGATACGTGGCCCGTCACACCGGCAGATGGCCAGCCATGTCTACAGGAGTCTATAGGTGAGCTCAAATTAGTGGTGGAACATTGACCCATGTAAAAGTACCTGTGCTGCCGATAATATGATGCTGTATGGAGTCGGAACAATTATATTAATGATCATTCTGTCCCCAACATTCTTCGATAGACCTGTGCAAGCAGGCTGCTAAATTAGCAGCTATAGACTTGTGATATAATCGAACGGAACTCAATAAGATGCACTGACAGGCTGAAATCAGCACATCTAAACTACTTTCAGCCCGGTGACGCTGCAATGTTTATACCATTTCTCTGCTAAATCATTTAAAGGGATTGTCTACCGCTCAAACAACCCCTTCTCAGTCTGTTTGTTTCCCAGTTTTAAAATAATTACACCTACACTCACTTCCGGTGCCAGCGCCATTCCAGCGTTGTCGGCACTGCCTCTCCTGGGGTCACTTAACCGTTTGCATCCAGTGGTCCCTGAAGACAATCAGTAGTCACTTCACTCTCCTCGCCTTTAGACAAATCGCTTGCAGTGACCGTGTGACGCAAGACTGTTAAGCGATACCAGTAGAGACAGTGCTGTCACCGCTGCAAAAGTATCGGCACCAGTGGTGAGTATAGGTGTTCTTTTAAAAGGGATGTCGGTACAGGGCTGCTGTTTAACCAAGAGTCAATATCAGATCAGTCCATGTAGTGTATTGATTTATTAAGTCAACGTGTTTCGAAGCCACCACAAGCTTCTTCCTCAGGACAAATCACAAGCCCACTGACTGATTACAAGATTGTAGACATCTGTGATGCTAATTAGTGGGCACTAATGTCCCTTTTGCCACATTATTTTCAGGGGTATCATCCTTTCTATCCAGGCCGGTTTCATGAGTTTAATTTTTTGTTTAAATTCTGTGGTAGCAGCGGTGTAAGGGAATTTCTGACTTTAATTTGTTAATTTTCATAGATATTTTATTTATTATTACTTTTGTCAGATTCAAGTTATTTCTTTGACCATTGTGGGTTTTTCTTTCATTAAACTAGGGGCACCAACAATTTTGACCACGTGTGTAACCTAAAACATGCATTTAGTCAGGACCCAGGTCAGGATATGTAATGAAATATACTTTTGAAGTCACAAAACACGTAGGATGTATTTATGTATAAAGTGTATCGAGGCATCAGGCGTGATAAGAGTTTTTAGCTTTTGATAACACATTCTCCATTCTAGCTGCTGTTTTCTCCATTGGAAATGGGTGTAGGGATTGTTTTCCATTTGTGATTGAAGGTTTATAAATGACCTTTTTTATTTAGCAGAGTCTGTTTCTTTGCAGGTTGTGGGATATTGAATGTGGAGCGTGTTTACGAGTTCTGGAGGGACACGAGGAGCTGGTCCGATGTATTCGCTTTGACAACAAGAGGATAGTCAGTGGAGCGTATGATGGGTACGTCCGGTCTTTTATAGTCATTAGCAGGTGATCGGAAGTTAGAGTAGTTCCCTACAGCGTGACATCACGGTGAAATGTCTTTGTCAACCATTCAAAATTTGCATAAGAGAGTGATCTTCTAGAGGGATGGTCCTATAATAAAAAGACATAAGAAGAGTGGTCCTTCTCAAAGATGCTCTAAAGGTTTAAGAGCAAGTGTGTCAATAGATTATACGATATAAATGTCAGACATTATTAAATAGTTCATAGACCTGAGGAGGATGGTGTACTTACTTTGAAAATGATGTAACAATAGCTGTATAATTCCTTTTTGAATGTTTCACCCATCGGATATTGAAATGCTCAGTTTAACAGGATTATGTAGGTTTTCTGGAAAGTAAGTACACCAGTGTCTTCCAGTCTGATCGATCTCTTTAATAATCCATGCAGATCCTGTTGTGAAATCTGGAGGTATTGCTCAGTAACTCTCTAGACACCTCTGGAAGCGGCTTATCTTTCATCACATCAAAGGATCGGGCATGTGGAAATTCATGGATGGACTTGACAAATAAGCAGAAGAGTACAAGCAGAGGATTGTATCCAAACACAAAGTAAAACCTAACTATTAATAGAAGCTCTGCTCAAACAGCACATAGGTGCAAAACCATAATAAACAACTAAGGCCCCTTTCACATCAGTGGTAATCGCTGATCACGGCAGTTGCGGTGAAAAAAACGCAACTGCCGCGATTACCACATAACGGCCGCACCTGCAGTTCACTTGTGGCAAGCCCCATGCAATGTCTATGGGGCTTGCGGCAAGTGCGGTACAGTTGCGGTTTCGGCACTTGCCGCAGATGCAGCCGCGAAAAAAACCGAAACCGCACTTGCTGCACCTGCCGCACACTTACCACAAGCCCCATATACATTGCATGGGGTTTGACGCAAGTGAACTGCAGGTGCGGCCGTTATGCGTGTTTTTCACCCCAACTGCCGCGATCAGCAATTACCACTGATGTGGAAGGGGCCTAGTTTGATTAAAATCATAATAGATATAATAACAGTGCTCAGTAGCACCAGTGCAAGAAACTAAAGGTCAAATCTCAGCCGCTTGTTGGAATAGAGATGGATCGAGTAGGCGGCAGGAGTAAAAAGCGAACAATACATACTGATAACCTAATATCCTCTGTTATTCCCCTTATGACTCCCACATAAGTATTCAAGCAAAGAAACTGTTTGCATGTGAATAGTGCCCCAATAATCCATCCTCCTTCATCCAGTGCAGACCACTATGACTTCTTCCAGATAGGACTCATCTCTGCAAAATATAACACAGAGACATCTATGGCTGATTGCTTTTAGAGTACCCTGACCACTTTCCCCCCAGCACACAGGTTTTTGAGCACGGCTCAGCAACAGGTATCTGAGTCAACTGCAGGACACTGGGAGGAATTTCCCTATTTACACACCGCCATTTCGTAGCAATGTCATGGCAACAGCACAATTGTCCCCCCTGCCAGGCAGTTGCTACCTTGCAGTGGTGGCGTGTAAAGGGACCCTTACTCCATGGAAGAGATCTAGAATTATTACTCTTAATGACCATTCAAGTCTTGACTGTAAGAGAAATCGCTTCCACCGTTGGTATTGGAAAATCTACTGTTTCAAGAGTAATTCGCACACAAATAAACTGGATCTTTACTCCAAAACGAAAAGGGAAATATGGAAGAAAAAGGAAAACGACACCAAGAACTGATAAAACACTTATCAGAAATAGTAAAATTAATGGCAGAAAAACTTGCTTTGTCCCAATTAATTTGCACAGCACTGTATAACTGAAGGAGCTGGAACCTGAAAAGCCATTGGGTCGGTCTGAATACACCAACAAAGCCTGGAGATGGTTTCTCAGCCAATCATTAAAGCAGGTGCGTCTCCGCTGTGATTGAGCATTTCCTGGGTGTCCTTAAGGGACAAAGGAAGTAGAGGACAGTGCTGCTGGAGACTTCTTTCATTTTTTTTTTAAACAATTATGAACCCTTTGACCAAATTATTTGGCTCTATGCCCAGGTGTCTGTAAGACGAGGTTTGTAATTTTTATCTTTTATTTTTTTTGTTCCCATTATTCCCATTTGTTTTTGGAAAGTTGGGTGATGACCAATATGAAGGTCCTCACAGCTCCAGCTCAGCTCGGCTTTCTTGACCTACAGATGCCAGTTCTTCCTAGTTATAGGGCGCTACATCATCACTTCACAAATAAACACATTTGCTGGACAAGATTCTTGGAATCAGCGACGATCCCCATGAGAACGATCATGATGGTGGCCTTGTCCAGTTGTCATTTGGTGCCTTTGCCCTCCAGAAACCCATTGACATCTCCTCTGTTTACTAGACACATTTTTTTTTCTAGGCAGAGTTTTTTTTCCTTTGTTCACTTATTCTTCAGTCACAATTTAATGGTTTGATAAAGAAGATAAAGGATTTTGTTCCTAACCGCAATTATGCAGAGAAGACGCTGTAGGTAAAAGATTCCATGTATAAGAATTAGGAATGAAGGAGAATGTGTTGTGTCTTTATCCAATGCCATTAAATGCTCCATTAATTAACATCACCTGTTCTCCTGCCATTTGTCTTGGTTAATTTTAGAAATGCGTGGCAAAAATATTCTTATTTTTCATTCGGTTGTAACGAAGCTGCAGCATGTTTCATTAGTCAGAGCATTTATCAAAATATACTCCTGATCTGTTCACTGCGGGGCTTCATTATTGAGGCCCTGCTCTAATTAGCATCAGTCAGATGACAGCAGCGCTCACTCATGTTTCATCACATGACTAAGTAAACGCCGCCGCTCGTTTCACACTGGCTTGTCATGGATAGAAAGGCCATTATACTCAGACGCAGATGATCCCAGGAAGAGAGTCACTTACACAGAGGTCACCCTATCATTAAAAGTAATGTCTGCTCACTTTGCTTCCATTGACATCTTAAGCATTTTGTCCAACACTTAAATACTGATGACCTGTCTTTGGGATAGGTCATCGATATCAGATTGTGGGAGTGTCGAATAGATGTCTCAGCTCCGATGGCAGCCAAAATATACAATATACAGAACCAGAACACCAGTGCTCCATACACTTGTGTAATGGTCGTTCTCGGCTCTTATTATCCTCTATCAGTTACACCTCTGGCACTAGGGAGAGCTGACGTTCAATGGGGGCACCCAAAAAAAGTAAGGTGTAAAAACCTCCATTGTAAGGTAGGGTCCAGTTATTGAAGGATAGTGTTAGATCTTCTACCTGTCAATTATATGGCTGTATTTACCAGAGAAGTAATTTTAAGATTTGGTGTTTTGTCTGTACCTGTGAATCAGTCTTTGACCTTTTAAGAATTTCAATAAAGGTTCTTTAATTTTTATAAAAAGTTGGTAATTAATATATCCCCTTTAACCTCATAACGACGGCCTAACGCCCAGAGACGTCGGAAAAAATGGGTACTTATGCCTGGCTGACGTCTGTAGACGTCAGCCAGGGAAAGTGCTCTAGCGCCCCCCAGTGGTCAAAAATCTCCGGGGTTTCAGCTACCGGGGTAGCTGAGACCCCCAAGATTATGAACCGGGGGCTTTTTTAACATCACCGGTAATGTGATGACCGGTAAACACCGTTTACCGGTCATCACATTACAAAAAATGAGACTGCCGGTAAAAAATGCTTTCACTTTCATCCGACGTGAAAACACACGTCGGATGACAGTGAAGCATTAACCCCTAAGTGTCCTAAGATCCCCGGTACCGGGGATCTTCCTCCCACCCCCACCCCTCCCCGATCTGTCTCAAAATGGCGGCGGCGGGCGCTAAAACCCGCCACCGCTGCTGCATCTCCATGCGATCTGCATGGAAATGTCAGTGCTGGTGCCCAACAGCCTCCTCCTGTGCCCATCAGCCTCATTCTGTGCCCATCAGCCCCCTCCGGTTCCCCCCACGTTCCTCCTGCCCAGCTCGCTCCTTCGTCCTCCCTCCTCCTCCTCCCCCTCTCTAAAACAGCGCCGCAGCGCTCAGGAACCGCCGGCTGCCCCCTCCTGCACAATCCTCCCCGATGTGACATGTCACACATGTCACATCGGGGAGAGATCTAATGCACCCTGGCCCCCTGCCCCCTGTTTCTAACAGCCCCCCCCCCCCCGGTCATCCCCCGATCTCACCTGTCTTCAGCTCCCTGGAGCGGCTCCTTCTTCTCCTGGCTCCCTGTGCTGTCTGCCGGCTTCATGCGCAGACAGAGCAGATAATGCTCTGTCTGCTAATAGACAGTTCATGACCTCAGTGAGGTCATGTCAGGTCAGGATCCTTTGTTCACAAAGGGTCAATTGTGATCCCATCATGGGATCAAAATTGACCCTTTGTGAACAAAGGATCCTGACCTGACATGACCTCACTGTGATCATGAGCTGTCAGTCTAATGACAGACAGTGCAGTCTCTGCATAGACTGACAGCTCATGATCTCAATGAGGTCATGTTAGGTCAGGATCCTTTGTTCACAAAGGGTCAATTTTGATCCCATCATGGGATCACAATTGACCCTTTGTGAACAAAGGATCCTGACCTGACATGACCTCACTGTGATCATGAGCTGTCAGTCTAATGACAGACAGTGCAGTCTCTGCATAGACTGACAGCTCATGATCGCAGTGAGGTCATGTCAGGTCAGGATCCTTTGTTCACAAAGGGTCAATTGTGATCCCATCATGGCATCACAATTGACCCTTTGTGAACAAAGGATCCTGACCTGACATGACCTCACTGTGATCATGAGCTGTCAGTCTAATGACAGACAGTGCAGTCTCTGCATAGACTGACAGCTCATGATCTCAATGAGGTCATGTCAGGTCAGGATCCTTTGTTCACAAAGGGTCAATTGTGATCCCATCATGGCATCACAATTGACCCTTTGTGAACAAAGGATCCTGACCTGACATGACCTCACTGTGATCATGAGCTGTCAGTCTAATGACAGACAGTGCAGTCTCTGCATAGACTGACAACTCATGATCTCAATGAGGTCATGTTAGGTCAGGATCCTTTGTTCACAAAGGGTCAATTTTGATCCCATGATGGGATCACAATTGACCCTTTGTGAACAAAGGATCCTGACCTGACATGACCTCACTGTGATCATGAGCTGTCAGTCTAATGACAGACAGTGCAGTCTCTGCATAGACTGACAGCTCATGATCGCAGTGAGGTCATGTCAGGTCAGGATCCTTTGTTCACAAAGGGTCAATTGTGATTTCATGATGGGATCACAATTGACCCTTTGTGAACAAAGGATCCTGACCTGACATGACCTCACTGCGATCATGAGCTGTCAGTCTATGCAGAGACTGCACTGTCTGTGATTAGACTGACAGCTCATGATCGCAGTGAGGTCATGTCAGGTCAGAATCCTTATTTCACAAAGGGTCAATTGTGATCCCATGATGGGATCACAATTGACCCCTGTGTGAACCAAAGATCCTGACCTGCCATGACCTCACTGAGGTCATGAACTGTCAGTCTGTTAGCAGACAGAGCAGTCTCTGCATAGACTGACAGCTCATGATCTCAGTGAGGTCATGTCAGGTCAGGATCCTTGGTTCACAAAGGGTCAATTGTGATCCCATGATGGGATTACAATTGACGCTTTGTGAACCAAGGATCCTGACCTGATATCATCCTACTGAGGTCATGACCTGTCATTCTCCTTGAAGAATGCCAGATTTTATAGCATATGGGGGACGCCCCCATATGCTGTAAAAGACTGAAAATCATCGAGGGACCTCCCACTGGACTACGTCGGACCTTCCTGCTGGACTACGTCGGACCTTCCTACTGGACTACGTCGGATGCCAAAGAATAATAAAGATGGGGTCTAAATAGTGTCTGTGTGTTTTTTCTAATAAAAATATTTTTTTCTGTCTTGTGTCTTCTTTACAATTTACTAGGGATTCTTAATGGCCCGGTCTAATATTGGCCAGACATTAAGAATCTCGGGCTTAGTACCAGCTGCAAAAAAAAGCTGGCATTAACCCCTTATTACCCAGTCTGCCACCGCTACACGGCAGCTGGAAGAGCTGGATACAGCGCCAGAAAATGGCGCTTCTATGAATGCGCCATTTTCTGGGGCGGCTGCGGACTGCAATTCGCAGCGGGGGGGGCCCAGAAAGCTTGGGCCTCCCTACGCTGAGGATTCCAGCCCCCAGCTGCCTAGTTGTACCTGGCTGGCCCAAAAATGTGGCGAAGCCCACGCCATTTTTTTTTTAATTATTTCAAGAAATAATTAAAAAAACAATAGGGCTTCCCTATATTTTTGGTTTCCAGCCAGGTAAAACTAGGCAGAAGGGGTTGGTGGCAGCCCGTAGCTGCCTGCTGTACCTGGCTGGACCAAAAATATGGCGAAGCCCCACGTCGTTTTTTTTAAAAAATGTAATAAAGAAATACTAAAAAAAAAGCAGGAGAGGAGACGACCAGGACACGGTGTCTCCGTATCTTGTGCACATGCTCTAAAAGTGAGAAATTGTGTGAAAAAAAGAAAATGTTCAATATGACTTTATCAAATTTTGTGAAGTAGCTGTAGGTTCAAAATGCTCACTATACTCCTAGATATAATCCCTGAGGCGTCTAGTTTCCAAAATGGGGTGACTTGTGCGGGAGCTCCAATGTTTAGGCACATAGGAGCTCCCCATATGCGACATGGTGTCCGCTAACTATTGGAGCTAATTTTCCATACAAATTGTTAGCAGACACCATGCCGCATATGGAGAGCCCCTGTGTGCCTAAACATTGGAGCTCCCCCACAAGTGACCCCATTTTGGAAACTAGACCCACCAAGGAACATATCTAGATGCATAATGAGCACTTTCAACTCCCAGGTGCTTCACAAATTAGTCCGTAAAAAGGAAAAAAAGAAGATTTTGTGGAAAAAAAGTACTTTTTCATTTTTACGGATCAGTTTGTGAAGCACCTGGGGGTTCAAAATGCTCACTATGCATCTAGATAAGTTCCTTGGGGCGTCTAGTTTACAAAATGGGGTCACTTGTGGGGAGCCCCAATGTTTAGGCACATAGAGTCTCTTCATACCTGACATGGTGTCAACTAACAATTGGAATTGTAAGCGCATACCATGTCATGTATGGAGAGCCCCTGTGTGCCTAAACATTGGAGCTCCCGCACAAGTGACCCCATTTTGGAAACTAGACCCCCCAAGGAACCTATTTAGAGGCATAGTGAGCGCTTTGAAACCCCAGGTGCTTCACAAATTGATCCGTAAAAATGAAAAAGTACTTTTTTTTTTTTCACAAAAATCTTTTTTTCCTTTTTACGGACTAATTTGTGAAGCACCAGGGGGTTGAAAGTGCTCACTGTGCATCTAGATATGTTCCTTGATAAACAAGTGCAAAAACAATGTTCCTTGGGGGGTCTAGTTTCCAAAATGGGGTCACTTGTGGGGGAGCTCCAATGTTTAGGCACACAGGGGCTCCCCATATGCGACATGGTGTCCGCTAACTATTGGAGCTAATTTTCCATTTAAATTGTTAGTGGACACCATGTCGCGTATGGAGAGCCCATGTGTGCCTAACCATTGGAGCTCCCCCACAAGTGACCCCATTTTGGAAACTAGACCCCCAAGGAACGTATCTAGATGCATAGTGAGCACGTTGAACCCTCTGGTGCTTTACAAATTGATCCGTAAAATTTAAAAAGTACTTTCTATTCCACAAAAAATGTTCTTTTTTCATTATTATGGATTCATTTGTGAAGCACCTTGGGGTTCAAAGTGCTCACCACCCATCTAGATAAGTTCCTTGGGGGGTCTAGTCTCCAAAATGGGGTCACTTGTGGGGGAGCTCCAATGTTTAGGCACACAGGGGCTCTCCAAACGCGACATGGTGTCCGCTAACAATTTGAATGGAAAATTAGCTCCAATTGTTAGCGGACACCAAGTCACGTATGGAGAGCCCCTGTGTGCCTAAACATTGGAGCTCCCCCACAAGTGACCCCATTTTGGAAATTAGACCCCCAAGGAACATATCTAGATGCATAGTGAGCACGTTGAACCCTCTGGTGCTTTACAAATTGATCCGTAAAATTTAAAAAGTACTTTCTATTCCACAAAAATGTTCTTTTTTCATTATTATGGATTCATTTGTGAAGCACCTTGGGGTTCAAAGTGCTCACCACCCATCTAGATAAGTTCCTTGGGGGGTCTAGTCTCCAAAATGGGGTCACTTGTGGGGGAGCTCCAATGTTTAGGCACATAGAGTCTCTTCATACCTGACATGGTGTCAACTAACAATTGGAATTGTAAGCGCATACCATGTCATGTATGGAGAGCCCCTGTGTGCCTAAACATTGGAGCTCCCGCACAAGTGACCCCATTTTGGAAACTAGACCCCCCAAGGAACCTATTTAGAGGCATAGTGAGCGCTTTGAAACCCCAGGTGCTTCACAAATTGATCCGTAAAAATGAAAAAGTACTTTTTTTTTTTTCACAAAAATCTTTTTTTCCTTTTTACGGACTAATTTGTGAAGCACCAGGGGGTTGAAAGTGCTCACTGTGCATCTAGATATGTTCCTTGATAAACAAGTGCAAAAACAATGTTCCTTGGGGGTCTAGTTTCCAAAATGGGGTCACTTGTGGGGGAGCTCCAATGTTTAGGCACACAGGGGCTCCCCATATGCGACATGGTGTCCGCTAACTATTGGAGCTAATTTTCCATTTAAATTGTTAGTGGACACCATGTCGCGTATGGAGAGCCCATGTGTGCCTAACCATTGGAGCTCCCCCACAAGTGACCCCATTTTGGAAACTAGACCCCCCAAGGAACGTATCTAGATGCATAGTGAGCACGTTGAACCCTCTGGTGCTTTACAAATTGATCCGTGAAATTTAAAAAGTACTTTCTATTCCACAAAAATGTTCTTTTTTCATTATTATGGATTCATTTGTGAAGCACCTTGGGGTTCAAAGTGCTCACCACCCATCTAGATAAGTTCCTTGGGGGGTCTAGTCTCCAAAATGGGGTCACTTGTGGGGGAGCTCCAATGTTTAGGCACACAGGGGCTCTCCAAACGCGACATGGTGTCCGCTAACAATTTGAATGGAAAATTAGCTCCAATTGTTAGCGGACACCAAGTCACGTATGGAGAGCCCCTGTGTGCCTAAACATTGGAGCTCCCCCACAAGTGACCCCATTTTGGAAATTAGACCCCCCAAGGAACATATCTAGATGCATAGTGAGCACGTTGAACCCTCTGGTGCTTTACAAATTGATCCGTAAAATTTAAAAAGTACTTTCTATTCCACAAAAATGTTCTTTTTTCATTATTATGGATTCATTTGTGAAGCACCTTGGGGTTCAAAGTGCTCACCACCCATCTAGATAAGTTCCTTGGGGGGTCTAGTCTCCAAAATGGGGTCACTTGTGGGGGAGCTCCAATGTTTAGGCACACAGGGGCTCTCCAAACGCGACATGGTGTCCGCTAACAATTTGAATGGAAAATTAGCTCCAATTGTTAGCTGACACCAAGTCAAGTATGGAGAGCCCCTGTGTGCCTAAACATTGGAGCTCCCCCACAAGTGACCCCATTTTGGAAATTAGACCCCCCAAGGAACATATCTAGATGCATAGTGAGCACGTTGAACCCTCGGTGCTTTACAAATTGATCCGTAAAATTTAAAAAGTACTTTCTATTCCACAAAAATGTTCTTTTTTCATTATTATGGATTCATTTGTGAAGCACCTTGGGGTTCAAAGTGCTCACCACCCATCTAGATAAGTTCCTTGGGGGGGTCTAGTCTCCAAAATGGGGTCACTTGTGGGGGAGCTCCAATGTTTAGGCACACAGGGGCTCTCCAAACGCGACATGGTGTCCGCTAACAATTTGAATGGAAAATTAGCTCCAATTGTTAGCGGACACCAAGTCAAGTATGGAGAGCCCTGTGTGCCTAAACATTGGAGCTCCCCCACAAGTGACCCCATTTTGGAAATTAGACCCCCCAAGGAACATATCTAGATGCATAGTGAGCACGTTGAACCCTCTGGTGCTTTACAAATTGATCCGTAAATTTAAAAAGTACTTTCTATTCCACAAAAATGTTCTTTTTTCATTATTATGGATTCATTTGTGAAGCACCTTGGGGTTCAAAGTGCTCACCACCCATCTAGATAAGTTCCTTGGGGGGTCTAGTCTCCAAAATGGGGTCACTTGTGGGGGAGCTCCAATGTTTAGGCACACAGGGGCTCTCCAAACGCGACATGGTGTCCGCTAACAATTTGAATGGAAAATTAGCTCCAATTGTTAGCGGACACCAAGTCAAGTATGGAGAGCCCCTGTGTGCCTAAACATTGGAGCTCCCCCACAAGTGACCCCATTTTGGAAATTAGACCCCCCAAGGAACATATCTAGATGCATAGTGAGCACGTTGAACCCTCTGGTGCTTTACAAATTGATCCGTAAAGTTTAAAAAGTACTTTCTATTCCACAAAATGTTCTTTTTTCATTTTTACGGATTCATTTGTGAAGCACCTTGGGGTTCAAAGTGCTCACCACCCATCTAGATAAGTTCCTTGGGGGGTCTAGTCTCCAAAATGTGGTCACTTGTGGGGGAGTTCCAATGTTTAGGCACACAGGGGCTCTCCATACGTGACTTGGTGTCCGCTAACAATTGGAGCTAATTTTCCATTCAAATTGTTAGCGGACACCATGTCGCGTTTTGAGAGCCCCTGTGTGCCCAAACTTTGGAGCTCCCCCACAAGTGACCCCATTTTGGAAACTAGACCCCCCAAGGAACGTATCTACATGCATAGTGAGCACGTTGAAGCCTCTGGTGCTTTACAAATTGTTCCGTAAAATTTAAAAAGTACTTTCTATTCCACAAAAATTTTCTTTTGTCCTCAATTTTTTCATTTTCACATGAGCAACAGGATAAAATGCATCCTAAAATTTGTTGGGCAATTTCTCCTGAGTACACCGATACCTCATATGCAGTCATAAACCACTGTTTGGGCGCACGGCAGGGCTCAGAAGGGAAGGAGCGCCATTTGACTTTTTGAATGGTAAATTAGCTCCAAAAGTTAAACTGCGCTCCCTCCCTTCTGAGCGCTGCCGTGCGCCCAAACAGTGGTTTATGACCACATATGAGGTATCGGTGTACTCAGGAGAAATTGCCCAACAAATTTTAGGATCCATTTTATCCTGTTGCCCATGTGAAAATGAAAAAATTTAGGCTAAAGGGACATTTTTGTTGGAAAAATTAAAATGTCCATTTTTTATTTCCACTTTGCTTTAGCTGCTGTGAAGCACCTGAAGGGTTAATAATCTTCTTGAATGTAGTTTTGAGTAGCTTGAGGGGTGCAGTTTTTGGAATGGTGTCACTTTTGGGTGTTTTCTGTCATGTGCACCCCTCAAAGTGACTTCAAATGTGATGTGGTCACAAAAAAAATGGTTTTGTAAATTTTGCTGGAAAAAGGAAAAATTGCTGATGAACTTTGAACCCTTATAACTTCCTAACAAATTTTTTTTTTTTTTCCAAAATTGTGCTAATGTAAAGTAGACATGTGGGACATGTTATTTATTAACTATTTTGTGTCATATAACTCTCTGGTTTACCAGAATAAAAATTCAAAATTTGAAAATTGCTAAATTTTTAAAATTTTCGCCAAATTTTTTATTTTTTCACAAATAAACGCAAAAATTATTAACCTAAATTTACCACTAACATGAAGCCCAATATGTCACGAAAAAACAATCTCAGAATCGCTAGGATCAGTTGAAGAGTTCCAGAGATATTACCTCATAAAGGGACAATGGTCAGAATTACAAAAAACGGGCTGGTCATTAAGGTGGAAATTGGCTCAGTCACTAAGGGGTTAAAACAACTCTGGCGCTCCCAAGTTCGGGCACAGGTCAGAAAACCACCCATAGTATCTGATTATCTCAATTCCAGGACTCTAATCTGCAGCTTGTGCCCACACTGCTGATTTTGTAGTGTTTTCGCCCCAGATTTTGCTGTGGAAAATGTGCAGATTTGTGTTAAAAATCCACAAGCCAGCAAACTCTATGGGAAGTCTGAAGTGTTGCACCCATGCAATTTTGCTAGCGTGTCAATTCTGGTATCGGATCTTTCAGCGTGTTTCCAGCCCTCCCAACCATTGAATTCATTTAGAAATCCACAGGCACAATTTTGCATAATAAACGCACTGATTTCACAAAGCGTTTTTTTGGCACAAGGTGCAAATTTGGTGCAGAAAATTCTGCAAGCAAATACTCAGCGTCAGCACATAGCCTGAAAGTAATCAGTGACCTTCATAGGGATGTATTAAGAGAGAGAGTACAAAACAGATGCAAAAAAAAATAATATCCAAAAACATATTAAAACAAAAAGTACTACATATTTGAACTACCACTAAATAGCCTCCAGTTTTCATGACTTAACTATGTCTAAACATTAAAATTAGGAAAAATAACTTAATGGTAATGCAAGTAGGTGATGCTTGATTACTATTCACTCAAATTCAGAGGATACATGTACAGCTAAATAAACAATTGGGATCAATAAAAAGAGAAAATACTAACCTTCAAATGTGAGATGAGTTCAGGTGCAGTGAGCCCCAAGAGCCACAAAGGTCAGATCTGCTCTCCAAAAGGTCTGATGTTGGGGTATGTGCCCACAGGACGTTTCTCCAGCAGTCCTGAACGTGGTACTGGTTTCAAGGATCTCTAGAGTCTTCGCTAGGAAAGTTGCGGCGTTCAGGTCCTGCGTTTTTATTGCATTTTTCATGCGTTTTTGATGCGTTTTCCAGTGCTTTTGCAATTGACTGCAGCAAAAACGCAGGAAAAATAGAACAGGATTATTCTTTCCCCATCTGTAGCAAAACCGGAGGGACTTGACACCTCTTGACACTTGCAAAACCAACGTGTGGGCGCAGCATTTCTGTGAAAAACATTGGTTTTGCAGGGAAGCCCAACTGAAGGAACAAATTAACATAAATTAACATAAAACCAAGGGTAAGCTGCAGGCGGAAACTACAACAGAAACGTCCTGTGGGCACATACCCCACTACTGTGAGAGCAGGTTTCAAAGAGCATGTAGAGACCAGAAATAACTAGAAGGGGGTTGGTTTTCTGATAGTTTTGAGTCCCTTTCCTCTCCAATTTAATTGAGCTGTGCCTGACAGAGGAATAAAGTAACTTGGAGATTAGCTGCAGTACCCAAGAACAACCACTATTCAGTGTATGGACTGTGAAGTTATGGCACTGGATATTGTGCACTTTTAGGTGCTATGGGGTCTGCCAACACCTAATTGGTGGGGAAGGCTGGTTTCGGACCTCCCCCGATCTGATATAGATGACCTTATGAAGGAATCATGGAATTCAAAATGTTTCTCTGTTCGATGTAATAAAAATGTCACGTGATTTTTCACATCGGTTGTATTGCTGCTACGTTACAATCTGTGAAGTCTCATTCTGCAACAACGCTCCCTAATTCTGGTTTATCTCCAGAGTGTATGATAGAGATAGTCAGCAATAATCATGGTGACCTACGATTCTACCAAGGATCTGTAGGCACAAAGTACGATGAGATTTTTTATATGTTATTTGCAGGCTTCAATTT
>JARQOC010000006.1:71355106-71365678 GCA_033576535.1 Allobates femoralis | reverse complement strand
GCGCAGTGTCAGGTTTCACTAACAGGAGGTCTGTTCTGTTAAGGACATGGAGGGAGAGAGCTATTACAGATCTGCCTTATCTAGACTCCATTTGCTTCTCTAAGCAGGTACTGTCAGGCTTCCGGGGGAAGGTATCCTAGAGTTGACCCACTGGGCCGTGGTACCGAACTCCCCTGGGTCAGCTGGTCCTAGTTTAGCCAACCCCTATACAGGGATTATCAGGGTCAAGCACAGGGGGTCTAAATACCACAGCTGCTAGTACCAGGGGTTAGCCTATACTACAGGAAAGCCAAACAGGGAAGGAGGCACCAGAGCTTGGGGTCAGGGAAGCTGGAACGGGTTCTACCAGAGGAGAGCACAAGGTGGGCCTGAATGCCAGTCAGAGGAGCAGAAGCATACTAACACAATAATCAGGCACCTCCCAGCAGTGGAGGTGACCTGATATACCGGAGGACAGACAGCTATTGGTCAAGGGGAGTGTCAGGTTGAGCTGAGCTGGCCCCTAGATTCACAGGGAAGGAACACGGCTGCGCCTAGTGCACCGCTGATTAGATTCATGACTGTGCTGATGTGTGAGCCCGGTGGTCAGCAGACAGGATGGGGACCCGGCGATGGCTCCAAGACAGAGCATGCCTGGACGCCGGATGCCCAATCGGTAGAGGAGCAGAGGATGCAAGCCCAGGAGAGGTGAGCTGGGGAGCGGTGCCAGGGGACCTAACAGGTAACTCTGCTGTGACAGTTTCTGTGTTGTATTTGACCTCTTGTGATCCTGCAAACACAGAGATCAGAGAGGAGAATACAGCCCGCCCCCAACACTGATGTACTGAGCAGTGATGTGATGTGTATGGGGTGGGGGAGGCTGGAGTGGCACAGGCAGGGGGAGGACGGAGCGGCAGGGGAAGGGCGAAGCACAGAGCGGCAGGAGGGAGGAGGATGTAGGATGAAGCAGTGGGGTGGGGGAGGATGGAGCAGCACAGGCAGGGGGAGGACGGAGCGGCAGGGGGAGGACAGAGTGGCAGGGGAAGGACAGAGCGGCAGGGGGTGGGGGATGCCAGAGCAGCACAGGCAGGTGGAGGACGGAGGATGGAGTGGCGGGGGAGGAGGATAAAGGAAGGAGGAGGAAGCGGTGGGGTGGGGGAGGATGGAGCGGCACAGGAAGGGGGAGGACGGAGCGGCAGGGGGAGGACAAAGCACAGAGCGGCGGGAGGGAGGAGGATGTAGGATGAAGCAGTGGGGTGGGGGAGGATGGAGCAGCACAGGCAGGGGGAGGACGGAGCGGCAGGGAGAGGACAGAGCGGCAGGGGGAGTACAGAGTGGCAGGGGGAGGACAGAGGGGCAGGGGGAGGACAGAGCGGCAGGGGTGGGGGATGCCAGAGCAGCACAGGCAGGGGGAGGACGGAGGATGGAGTGGCGGGGGAGGAGGATAAAGGAAGGAGGAGGAAGCGGTGGGGTGGGGGAGGATGGAGCGGCACAGGAAGGGGGAGGACAGAGCAGCAAGGTAGGACGGAGCACAGAGCGGCGGGGGGAGGAGAACAGATGACGAAGCGGTGGGGTGGGGGAGGATGGAGCAGCACAGGCAGGGGGTGGATGGAGTGGCGGAGAGGAGGCGGAAAAAGGAAGGAGGAGGAAACGGTGGAGGAGGATGGAACAGCACAGGCAGGGAGAGGACAGAGCAGTGGGAGGAGGATGGACGATAAAGCGGCGGGGTGAGGGAGGATGGAGCACTGTAAGGCAGCTCAGTGTTTAGCATAGTATACAGGGGCTCAGTGGTTAGCAGAGTATAGGTGGCTGAGTGGTTAGCACTGCGCGGTGGCTGAGTGGTTAGCACTGCGCGGTGGCTCAGTGGTTAGCACTGCACGGTGGCTCAGTGGTTAGCACTGCGCGGTGGCTCAGTGGTTAGTACTGCGCGGTGGCTCAGTGGTTAGCACTGCACGGTGGCTCAGTGGTTAGCACTGCGCGGTGGCTGAGTGGTTAGCACTGCGCGGTGGTTCAGTGGTTAGCACTGCGTGGTGGCTCAGTGGTTAGCACTGCGCAGTGGCTCAGTGGTTAGCACTGCGCGGTGGCTCAGTGGTTAGCACTGTGCGGTGGCTCAGTGGTTAGCACTGCGCGGTGGCTCAGTGGTCAGCAGTGAGTGCAGTGGGTAGAGTGGTCAGCGCAGCAGCGCTGTGGGCAGAGTGGTCAGAGCAGCAGAGCGTTGGGCAGGGTGGTTAGCGCAGCAGCACGTTGGGCAGGGTGGTCAGCGCAGCAGCGCAGCAGCAGCACGGTGGCTCAGTGGTTAGCACTGCGCGGTGGCTGAGTGGTTAGCACTGCGCGGTGGTTCAGTGGTTAGCACTGCGTGGTGGCTCAGTGGTTAGCACTGCGCGGTGGCTTAGTGGTTAGCACTGCGCGGTGGCTCAGTGGTTAGCACTGCGCGGTGGCTCAGTGGATAGCAGTGAGTGCAGTGGGTAGAGTGGTCAGCGCAGCAGCGCTGTGGGCAGAGTGGTCAGAGCAGCAGCGCGTTGGGCAGGGTGGTCAGCGCAGCAGCACGTTGGGCAGGGTGGCCAGCGCAGCAGCGCTGTGTGGGCAGAGTGGTCAGCACAGCAGCGCTGTGTGGTCAGAGTGGTCAGCGCAGCAGCGCTGTGTGGGCACAGAGGTCAGCGCAGTAGCGCTGTGTGGGCAGAGTGGTCAGCGCAGCAGCGCTGTGTGGGCAGAGTGGTCAGGGCAGCAGCGCTGTGTGGGCAGAGTGGTCAGCGGTGGGCAGAGTGGTCAGTGGTGGGCAGAGTGGTCAGCGGTGGGCGGACGGACACACACACACACACACTCCGCTATACTATACTAACGGAAGTAGCCTTAGGGTTTTATTATAATAGATTATGGTAATCCTACATGACCTAAAACTGGTCACACTCCAAAAATAGCAAAAAATGTGAAGATAAGTTTAATTTATAATGTAATGATAATTTTTATTTCTAAAGCGCCAACATATTCTGCGTTTCAAAGGGGACATGTACAGACAATATGACACAATAACACAATTCAACAGATACCGTGCGTACGGAAAGTATCCAGACTCCTTTACATTTTTTACTCTTTGTTTCATTGCAGCCATTTGGTAAATTCAAACAAGTTCATTTTTTTCTCACTAATGTACACTCTGCTCCCCATCTTGACTGAAACAAAACTAATTTATTAAATTTATTAAAAAAGAAAAACTGAAATATCACATGGTAGTAAGTATTCAGACCCTTTGCTCAGTATTAAGTATTTGCACCTTTTGAGCTAGTACAACCATGAGTCTTCTTGGGAATGATGCAACAAGTTTTTCACACCTGGATTTGGGGATCCTCGGCCATTCTTCCTTGCAAATCCCCTTCAGTTCCATCAAGTTGGATGGTGAACGTTGGTGGACAGCCATTTTCAGGTCTCTGCAGAGATGCCTAATTGAGTTTAGGTCAGGGCTCTGGCTGGGCCAGTCAAGAATGGTCATAAAGTTGTTCTGATGCCTCTCCTTTGTTATTTGAGTTGTTTGCTTAGGGTCGTTGTCTTGTTGGAAGGTGAACCTTCGACAAAGTCTGAGGTCCAGAGCTCTGGAAAAGGTTTTCATCCAGTATATCTCTGTATCCTGTCCCTGCAGCTGAAAAACACCTTCTTAACATGATGCTACCACCACTATGTTTCACTGTTGAGTGTAACCCAGCGTCGAGCGGGACCCCCCTCAGGGTGCAGGGGGATCGGATCCTGTCCGGCCGCCAGCATCCTCCTATTCTCTGCAGGCATGCTTACCGGGTCCACGCTCCCTCAATGTCCTCTCCGGCTGCAGCAGCTCCTCTGCATTTCTCCCCTGCCTCCTCACTTCCTGGTTGCAGGGGGAACGTGCATAAGGAGCGCACACGCTGCTCACAGTAAATTTAAAGGGCCAGTACACGCATTTTCTGACACCACTTCTCAGCCATTCGCTGAGAGGCTCGTGGGTATTTAAGGCGTGACATTGGGATTGTATTGGGCAGTTGATGAGCCTGGTTTTCTCTACACATACCGCTTAGAATTACCACCAAAAAGTTCAATCTACATCTAATCACACCAGAGAATCTTATTTCTCATAGTCGGGGAGTCCTTCATGTGTTTTTTTTTAAAACTCTATGCGGGTTTCATTTGTCTTGCACTGAGGAAAGGCTTCTGTTAGGCCACTCTGCCATAAAGGCTTGACTGGTGGAGGGCTGCAGTGATAGTTGACTTTGTGGAACTTTCTCCCATCTCCCTACTGCATCTCTGGAGCTCAGCCACGGTGATCTTGAGGTTCTTCTTTACCTCGCTCACCAAGGCTCTCTCCCATGATTGCTCAGTTTGGTGGACAGCCAGGTCTAGGAAGACTTTTGGTGGTCCCAGACTTCATCCATTTAAGGATTATGGAGGCCACTGTGCTCTTAGGAACCTTGGGTACTGCAGAAATTCTTTTGTAACCTTGGCCTGATCTGTCCCTTGCCACTTTTCTGTCTCTGAACTCCTTGGGCAGTTCCTTTAACCTCATGATTTTCATTTGGTCTGACATGCACTGTGAGCTGTGAGGTCTTATATAGACAGGTGTGTGCCTTTCCAAATCAAATCCTATCAGTTTGATGAAACACTGCTGGACTCCAATGAAGGTGTACAACCATCTCAATGAAGATCACAAAGAAATTGACATCATGTGACTTAAATATGAGTGTAGCAAAGAGCCTACTTATGACCATGTGATATTTCAGTTTTTCTTTTTTAATAAATTTGCAAAAATTTCTACATTTCTGTTTTTTTCAGTCAAGATGGGGGTGCAGAGTGTACATTAATGAGAAAAAAAATAACTTTTATGAATCCTAATAGCTGCAATGAAACATAGAGGGAAAAATTTAAAGGGGTCTGAATACTTTCCATACCCATTTCCAAGAGGACTGAGGGCCAAGAGGAGTGAGGGCCCTGCTCACACATTTACAATCTATGAGGGAAATAAGGGGGGGTACAAAAGGTAAAAAGTGCTAGTCATATTTGGGCCAGCCATCAAAATAATAAATAGGGGATTCAAATAATGCTGCATGAACTGGTTACCAGTCAGCTACAGAAAGTTATTAAGTGCATGGAGGTGCTATAAATAGATGCTCTGAGGTAGCAGATGTAGATAATTAGTTTCTAAGGGCAAAATGGGTATATTTAGATAAGTGAGGTGATAGGGTAGTTTAAAGAAATGTGTTTATAGGAAATGCTTAAAACTGTGTATATTGTGAATGAATCGAATTGTCCTGAGTAGTGCATTCCAGAGAATTTGTGCAGCTTGTGAGAAGTCTTGGAGGTTTGGATTAATGAGGAGGTTGATCTTAGGTCATTAGTTGAATGGGGAGAGTAATAGACAGAGACAAGAAAGAGATATTTATTTATTATGCATCGTTTATATAGAGCCAGCATGTTCTAAAGCCTTTACAGACCATATCACCACTGTCTCCACAATCTAAGTTTCATATCAGAATGTCCTTGAAATGTGGGAATGTCTAGCCCCTGGTGGGGACCGTGGGGTACTTGGAACCGGGCCATCTCATCATCGTCTGGGGCTGTGGGATGTCATGGTGGCGTGACCCGGTCTGTTGTCCCCTCGTCGGGCGAGCAGTTAAAAAGGAGGATTTGAAAAATGGGTAAAAATAAAATAAAAGCAAAAATAAAAGTTTTTGTTTGTCGTGATGCCACCTGTGGGATGCGGCTGGTATAGCCGCTGCTGCAGTCGGGACCTCTGGGGATGAAGGGAGTAGCAGCGAGGGTGGTTGAGCTCTCCACAGGAAGAGCGGGTCCCCAGGGCAACCGAATAATCTTTGGAAGATGATCGCTCGTTAGGGGTGCAGGGTCCAGTATACGAAAGAACTGACAGACACAAGGGTAACAGTCTCCTATACCTTTACTGTTGCAAGTAGTGGGTTCATCCAGTCACAAGCAGTGTTAGGGATCCAGAGCCTGGAAGCAAGTTGGGGCTTTCCACACCTGGCAAGTTCTGAGGCCTCCCTATTGTGCTGATTTCTGTGAGCCCTGACTGCTTAAAGCTGTGCTAAGACTCTCTCCTCACTTGTTTGTGTTGACCATGTGACAAGCGTCTTGAGCCCTTTTTGTGTTACTTCTCCTTTCACTGCATCTCCTGAGCTCTGTGATATGGCTGTGTCTCCTGGCCTTTATGGTGGGTGAGCAACTTCGAATCACCCACCCTCCGATGTTGGTCGCTGGGCATAAAGTCCCTGGTGACCTCGGACTCTAGTGTCCGTACTCAGGGCTGCCACTAGGAATTTTGGGGACACTGACTACCAAAATTTTGGGGCCCACCTGAGACTCCGCCCAGCCTCCACCTAGCTCTGTCTACACCCATGCGCCGCCTCCTCCCATGCTCTACCTACACCCACTCAAACACACATTATATTTATAGTGAAAAATTGGAACAGCACCAAAAATTATCTCAATTTATGTGTAAAGCTTTCCCAACCATCAATCCAGATGGTTCCTTGCAATAGAGCAAAAAAAGGAGGCTATCTTTGGCTGTAACAGCGCCTTACCTGACTCCGCACTCCTGATCCTGGATCCCAGCAGCTTCTTCCTCTGCGGCTCCCGGTCTCCGGCACCAGGCACCCGGCAGCTTCTTCCTCTGCGGCTCCCGATCTCTGGCACCAGGCAACTTCTTCTTCTGTGGCTTCAGGTCTCCAACACCCTGCAGCACCAGGCACCAGACACCACCAGGCACCCAGCAGCACCAGGCACCTGCCACCCAGTGACCCTCCCGGCCGGGGTACTCAGAACTCGGGCACGGTGTCAGGGGGGACGCTATCACGGGTGGCTGCACCCGAGTCCGTGGCTCTGGGGGTCAGTGACTTCTTAAATACAGTTTTTGTTAGAATAGTTTGTGACGCCACCTGTAGTACCTGGTGAGGGATCACCAGCGCCGCTGCAGTCCTCCGGAGAACGTTGGTATTGCGGCAAGGGTGGTATAGCTTCCTGCAGGTGTAGCTGGCCTCCGGGGCAGCATTAGCTGAAGTAAAAGTTTAATGATGGCAGTACAGAGACATGAAGGCAGTTTCACTCTTTCCGGGTACTTTCCGGGGAACAAGCATCCAACGAATACATAGTCCACAGTTCAGAAATGATGTAATTCACAGGTAACCTTTCGGGTGACTGTAAATGGATGCAAGGCGGTCTGGAGGTACCTGCGGTATGCCTTAGTTAATGAACTCGTGTCCTGTTAGCCCTGTCTCGGATAAGTCTTTTCCCAGTCCCGCTGAGGTAGTAATCGAGTTCCTCTCTCTCTCTTTGCTACTTGGACCCCGACCTCTATGGAGAGCTGGGTGGACCGCTCCATGTGTGGCAGGGTGCTGTGGCTGGTAAACAGGCCGCAGCATCCGGTTGACGGCTGACTCCGGACGTTTCTTCAGATCCGGGTTTCCGTGGTGCACTGGGGAAGCTCCCCGGAGTATGGTCGCTCCGCTCTGGGGTTCCCCCTTTCTCTCTTGGGCCCAGACTCACACGTCAGACACCCTCTCTCAAGGTCCCTTCAGGACCCTTTTTCATCTTCCCTCAGGTCTTGTCTGTAACTTGCCTGTTCTGGCCTTCCGACTCCCCTAACCCTCCCCCTAGGGTACCACCCCGGCTTGACTGTGGGAGTGCTGGAATTGGGTCCCTCCTACCAACCCTGCATCCACTTACAGTTGGGATAATTACACCGCTTTTATGGGCGTAATACCCCGGTGTGATGCCTGACTAACGGGGGCGCCACACCAGCACCAGGCACCCGGCAGCACCAGGCACTGTGACCCGGCATAACCAGGCACCCAGAGAACTTCAAAGAGGCCCGTGCTGAGCCTGGATTGGGTGAGGCGCCTGCAGGCAGCTGATGTGCTGGCCGCTGGCAAAACACAGCCTCAGCGTGCCTCCACCGGCCTCCTTGCTCCAAATAGCTATGCCTCCCGTCGGCACGCCGGGCCCCCCATTGGCCGCTGGCAAGTGGCAAACCCCTCTATATACAGTGCAGACCCCTCTATATACAGTGTAGACCCCTTTATATACAGTGCAGACCCTCTATACACAGTGCAGACCCCTCTATATACAGTGTAGACCCCTCTATATACAGTGCAGACCCTCTATATACAGTGTAGACTCCCCTATATACAGTACAGACCCTCTATATACAGTGTAGATCCCTCTATATACAGTGCAGACCCCCCTTATATACAGTTTAGACCCCTCTATATACAGTGTACACACCCTATATATAGTGCAGACCCTCTATATACAGTGTAGACCCCTCATATACAATGTAGACCCCTCATATAAAGTGTAGACCCCTCTATTTACAGTGTATACCCCTCTATTTACAGTACAGACCCCTCTATATACAGTGCAGCCCCCGGTCCTTACCTTCGCTGGAGCCTCCTCACTTCACTTCCTGTCAGGAGCTGCAGCAGATCACTACGCGCTGTGATGAGGCTCCGCCACGGGTGCAGAAATCTGTGTGTAAATAGTCCACGCTCCGGTGTCCTCCTCCTGCCCGTGATACTGGGTGTGAGGCAGAAGACTGCGAGCAGTGATCACTCAGTTAGGAGGAGGAGGGAGAAGAAAGGCTCCGCAGAGGGACATGTGGGTATGTGTAGGTGGAGCGGCTGCCCATGATGACAGTGGGTAGGAATGCCTGATAGGGAGATTGTCACTGAGGCTGTCACTCACTGAGGGGACAGCTGCTCTCCTCCAGGCTGCAGGTGCTGAAAAGTCTTTGCCAGCGGGAGGATCCGGTGTGCCGGTGGGGGCCGTGGCTGTTTGTAGCAAGGAAGTGTGGCACCCCTATTGGGGATTGCCACAGGATCCACCGGTGCAAGGAGGGAATTACACCTTGGTTCACAGAGCACACCACTCCTTCCACCCCAGACCTGAAGGGGAAGCTCTACTGGCTGCCTTAAGCCAGTTCCCCTTTAATAACATCCAGGCCCGAGGGGAGGAGTTAGTCAGTCCTAGAAGTCAATCTGCAGTGAGGAGAGAAGAGAGAGGAGACGGAGGAGCTGGTCGCTGGGAGAGATCCAGGCCCAGGACCAGAGACCACTGACCGCTGTGTGCACCCTAGGGAAAGGGTCGAAGGCAAGTGGAGAAAGCAGGGAACTAAGAAAGGGAACCGGTTACTACAGCCCTTTAGTACACCCGGACACCGGAGTCCGACGCTGTAATCATTTATTGCTACAGCAAAAGCCCGGAGAACTCAGGAGAAGTTTAACCCTGAGGAGAAGAAGTAAGAGACGCTGAAACTGAGCAAACATAGGACCAGAGGCCTTAGGAGAAACAGGGACCCCGCAGAAGGACCTCATTGTCAGTTTGCAGCAAAGCCCCGAGAGGGAAAAGAAGAAGCAGTGGGTTCAGGCTCAGGCAGGACTCATCCTGAACCACATAGCACAGACACAGAGGAGGCCTCATAACTTTCTAAGGTGGAAGTCCCAAGTTGCTGTGTGTCTGTGTGCCTGTCTAACCGCCGCAATTCACCGCCTTGTGTGCAAGGACACAACTACTACCCCTCATCCCCTCATCCATCCCCGCTGCCCTGAGGTAAAGTTCCACATGTGGGGAGCTGTACCACACTCTGCTGCACCAACCTTCACCTCAGCGGCTTGCTGCAGCGCTGGTATACCCATTACCAGGTACCATAGCTGGCGTCACTTTAACAATCCCCTTATCCCCCACCATTTCCCCGCCATTGAGGGTCCAGGGCATGGGACCAGGGACCGACCAGCCGTGATTCCCCATCGAAGCCGTCATCAGCCCCAGTACCCGAGTACCCCATACCCTGTCGACCGCCTCAGAAGCCCGCCCCCCCCAGCCAGCACAGGCTGAGGCTGTGCTTTCTTTGCAGCAAAGAAAGCACAGCCTCAGCCTGTGCTGGCTGGGGGGGCACGCCTCCTTGCTCCAAATGGACAAACCCCCAGCTGGCACAGCCGGCCCCAGCCCCTATTCCATTGGCTATGCTGTAGCGACCGGTGGTAAGGCCGCGGGTGTGTGTGTATGATCTTTCTCAACAGAATCCCCATACTCAGATTTAACCGGTAGTAACATTTCTTTACTGTAAAACATGTCTATAACACAGTCAACTGATCTAGCTGCACACATGTTTATGGTGGGGTCTCTGGAACTTCACTTCTTCCGGGTACGCAGCTAGCAAAGAAAAAAACACAACAATGGAGATATCTTTCCCTAACTTTCCCTAAAATCACGTACCAGTCTATCACAGAAGAAGATGTCACTCCCACGTCGCAGGCCTGGGGATCTCACGATGACGGGTCCCGGTGCAGCGCTGAAGGGGGAAACTCCTCAGTCTTCTTCTGTGGTCTCCTTCCGCAGGTAACAGAATCTTTCTTTGTTAGTCTCTCCCAGTCTCAGGGCACACCGAGCAGCAGACGGGAGCCCACAGCAGCACAGAAGTCTCTCTCAGTCTCGGGGCAAACCGATGAGCAGAAGGGAGATCACAGTAGCACAGATGGCTCCCTTATGTCAGTCACAGCCCCTGCACATGTAATCCAGTGGCAATGTCCTGAATTCCGGAGGCAATGTCCTGAATTTGAGTGG
>JARQOC010000006.1:71308374-71355006 GCA_033576535.1 Allobates femoralis | reverse complement strand
TGCCTAAGCAAGCCAAGCTATATTACAGATTGAGTCTTGGCTGGGCATGTGGACTCATGTCATGGGGGCGGTATGCCTTTGCAGACTGCATGATGCCATTGACCTCGACAAGCCAGGACCAGATGTTAACCAGTTCACTGAAAGAGACCACCAGATCTTTAAAAAAAAAAAGTCTCTTCATTGCACAACCATTCAATGGAAACTATATACATAAGATGACGAGCACATCATTTTTCATGCAATTATTCATTAACACAGAGTTTCTCCATAAACAGTCTGTCTACTCCTTCAACAACTTTCCTTCTTGGTGTAGTAATTTAGATGCTGAGGAGTGTATATAAGTACAGGTCCTCTCCCAGAATACCATGTCTGCAAATTGAGATTCTTGTTTGGCTTATATCCTAAGTCATGTGGCAAGGCTGCTAGGGTTGATATTGACTTTTAGGTGTCACAAAGGTTTCCAGTATAGGAGACTTGTGACAATAGGGTAGAGGAATCTCTTTTGACTGGTGAGACTCTTCATATTAAATGTGTTTTCCTTTCTTTTAGTGCACCAAGGGTTAGTCAGTTTTGATGCTAGCAACTCTTGGGTAGTTCTTTTCAGGTGCAGCTACTCTGTGCCCTATCCCATCGCCTTCAAATAGTCACATGACCCATCAGCTTTTGCTGGTTATAGAATGTCATTCTGTGCAACCCAAGTGGAAGGAGCTGTTGGTGTGCTGATCAGGGCCAAGCTGTCTGCTGCCTACAAGTGTGGGCATAGCCATGAAGTTTCAGTTATTATCCTTTTTGCCCCTGTCTGTCTTTCCTTCTCTTGGCGTTTATTAGTGCAGTGGTGAGACTAGCGCTCTCTCTAGCCTACTCACTAGTAAGGGTGAGTTTAGGAAAAGCAAGGACCTAGATATCCTGTTTAGCAGCGGGGTGAAGAAACCCAAATAGGGACACTGGGGAGCTCATGGTACAGCTGAAAATGAGTGCAAGAGGTGTCCCTACCCCCCACACCTCCTTAGCAACAGTGCCCACCAATGTTTTAGTGTCCCCGGTGTACCCTCGAACGTTGTGTTGTGCGCTGGATACTCGTAGAGTGAGGGCATTACTTATTGTTTTCTTTGAAACAATTGTACCTGCTGATTCCATATGTTTCTGTAGCTCTCAGGTGGTTCTTGAAATGAGTATTTAATATGTCACCAATTCTGTATCAGAAAGTTGTAAAACATTTTCTTATTGTAAGTTTTCATTTAGAAAAAACTGGAAGATGCTTTTTTGTAGATTGGCCACAATGTAACTTATTACAGGGCTGTTCTCCTCACACATCACATGCATGGTATTAAGGAACAACATGATGTTCTATGGCACTGACAGCATCCACATGCTGAAAATAATTGCTTAAGAAACTTCATCCGGAGATTAAGGAAAGATTAAATTCTACTGTTCGTGGTTTTCAGAATCGCATATTATATACAGACTTTATGCACACATACTATGAGCACTGACTAACCTCGTCTGTTAAACAATACTATTGGGCTATGGTCAGACTGAGTTGTGGTGCAGCTAAAAACTGTGTAATAGCACAATGTGAAGACCACAGCAAATTTGATTAGAACTTTTTTCTTTATAAACTTATACTTTTAATTTTATACAGATAATTATAGGGCTACATGCAGCACTTAGAAAAAAATATCAACAAAAGGCATCACAAATAGGTTAAAGAGAACTTGACAGCTGATCCATGCAGGCCCGACGCCAGCACCTGGCATACCCGGGCAGGTGTCGGGGCCCTGAAGCAGCACTGAGGGCCCACAGCTGTCTGTGAGTAGAAGCAGAAGGACCCGCTCACACACAGCTGCACTCCCTCCCTCTCTCCTCTCCTGCTCTGCACTGATCCATGTGATCAGTACACAGCAGGAGAACCAGCTTACCGGGAGCTTAATGGAGGCTTAAGGACCTGCCAGTTCCAGTCATGTGACTTATCACATGACTGAAATCAAGGTCCTAGAATAAACTGCTTCTGCTTAACTTCTGCAGCCTTCCTGAAGCTCCCAGTGCCTCCTCTTATGCTCTGCATAGATCAAGATCATCTGAATGTGGTAATATATGTGTATCTGTATGTGTGCATTTGTATTTATGTATATCGGTATTTGTGTATGTGTATGTGCATGTAGCAGAGCAGCACGTGTATGTATGTGCATGAATTAGGCATGTACTGGAGCTGTGTGTAGCTCTATGTTCATGTAGTAAAGTTGTGTGTGTGCATTATGTGTAGTGTGCATGTAGCAGAGCTGTGTGTCTACATTGTGCATGTAGCAGAGCCATCTATGTCTATGGACATGTATGTCTATGTGTAGTGTGCATGTAGCAGTGCTGCGTGCATCTGTATGTACATGAATTGGGCATGTACCAGTGCTGTGTGTGTGTTGTAGCTGTACGTTCATGTAGTAAAGCTGTGTGCGTGTACTATGTGAAGTGTGCATGTAGCAGAGCCATTTATGTCTATGGGTATGTAGCAGACCTGTGTGTGTCATACATAATTTGGAGGGTTGAAGTCGGAGTGTAAAAGGGGCTCATTAAGACTCTTGCGCCCGGCATCCACAAAAATCTGTAGCCAGCCCTTGACCATGCTCTCCATTGATTGGACAGCACGTACTAGTCACAGGCTGTATAAACTCAGCCAGGTATGTGCAACTCCAAAATGCTGCAGCGTTTCAGAGAAATACATAATTTTATTTACCTACTTGGTACCGAGCTGCGCTGTAGACTTGTATAAGCAGAGACCTGTCAATCCAGGGCGGCAGGTGGAGAGAAGTTGCCATGGACTTGTGATGCCCACCAAGGCCGGGGTACTAGGTAACAAGGCCAGTCGGTTCGGTGGGTTGTTCATGGTGGCAGTGACCCGGCTCCGTGACCCTGGGCGTGCAATAAAAGGGAATATGTACAAGGATAAGTTCGTGACACCACCTGTGGTTAGTCTGGTTGTTGTGACTAGCGCTGCTGTGGGACCGCTGGGGCCAATGGAATGGCAGTCTGGATGGTGTCGCTCCCCACAGGTAGAGCGTAACCACAGGGTCAGTGTGAAAAGTCTATAGTGATGGTGTTGGTGCAGCGATGCAGGAGGGCGCGGAGAATAACTGGAGGAGACCAAGGTTGCAGTTCTTTACCTTTACAGGGCGATCACTCAAGTCCACTCAACCGGGTGCTGTGCTCCTTCATGGCGCAGCCTGGCAAGCTCTCAAATGATATGGGGCCACTTCACTAAGACAAAGTTCGTGAACATTTCCTGGCCGCCTCACCACGCTGGCTACTCTCCTCTCCTGCCTGCATCTTCATGGGCAGTGTCTCAATCTGGTGGCCGCGGGCCTTGTCAGGCGACGCTCAAGGTCTTCTGGCCCCAAGTCTGTCCACCTTCTCGTCGAGTATCCACGGTCTTTGGCCACTGTTCCTGCAAACACAGTGGACTCCAGTTTTCAGGCGTGCAACACTTCCACCAGTTCTGGGCTGGTCCCCTTCTGCGACCTGGTCCCTCTACTCACCAGCGACTGGTATTGGATTCGGAGCACCCTGGGATGAGTGGGATGGTGGCTCCAGTCCCCAGGACGTCTCCGGTCATATGACTCCCTTTTTTGCTGTTTCTTACTCCTTTCTAACCTCCTGACCCACCCCCTCTACCTCTTCCCTCCTAAAGCCAGCAGATGGGGTCTGTGCTCTCCCACAGAAGCAATCTCGCCTTCAGTCTCCTGGCCTGGAGTTGGGTGTAAAGGTACCGTTATACGCAGAGATATCTGTGCAGACATTGCTTACAACTCACTGGTTGCAGTGAAATCATGGACACATTGTTACATTTGTCTAATACTAGTATTCAGAGTGGCTAGGTCCCCAGCAACTATAAGACAACTATGTCCACTGTGCGTGTCTCATGCGATTTTGGTGATTTTTTGGGGGGGAATTTCAGCAGCAAAAACAGATTACTCACAGCATTTTTATTAAAGTCTATGTGAATTTAAAAATGCTGTACCCCAATGTGCATTTGTGGGTGATCAGTCTTTGCTGCAGAAATCGCCTGCTCTCAGAAATGACCATGTCAATTACTTGTCCGTTTTTGTGCTGCATTTTCCCCATTGACTGCCATTCTAATCCCATAGAAAATGCAGCACAAACACAATACGTATTTGATGCGTTTTTGTAAAGACAGCTGTATTTGTGCAGCTAAAAACACAGCACAATAATACACCCAGTGGAAGGACACATAGCCTTAGGGCCCATTCTCACTATGCGTATTTTGCTGTGTATTTGGTACAGATCTGCCCCATATCTGCAGCAGCGCGTTTTCCCAGGAACGCCTCTGGGTTTTACCAATTCCTGTCTGCATGGTGCCACTTAAATACTCAGCAGATATACTGTGTATTTTGGTGCAGGAAAATCTGCAGCATGGCAATTCTTGCTGTGGGTTTATCCGCATTAAATACATCAATTCCCTGACCCCCGCCTCAGAAACAGGGCTTGTGCCCTATGGTAATGTGTGTTAGGCTACTTTCACACTACGATATTTCTAAATCCGATGCTGTCCGATGAAAATAGGCATCCGAATCCTACTTTTTGCAGGATCAGTTTGGGCTGTGTCATGTAGCTCCCCCTCCTCTCTCCCTCCTGTCATCTTGCTGTCTCCCTGCTGTTCCCCTGCTGCCCCCCTGTTTTGCCCTACTGTCCCCCTACTCTCTCCCTACTGTCCCCTGCTGTCCCCTCTCATGTCCCCCTCATGTCCCCCCTCATGTCCCCTCTCATGTCCCCTCTCATGTCCCCTCTCATGTCCCCTCTACCGTCTCATGGCCCCCCTCATGTCCCCTCTGCTGTCATTTCAACATAAATGTTTATTCTCACCTTCCAGCGCTCCCTCGGCGTCTCCAGCTGCAGCCGATCGGGTGTACAGGACCTGTGATGATGTCAAAAGCGTCAGCGGTTACCGCGATAACCGGTCATGTGACCCGATCAGCTGATCGGGTTCTGACATCATCACAGGTCCTGTTACCGAGCGGCTGCAGCTGGAGACGCCGAGGGAGCGCTGGCAGGTGAGAATAAAGATTTTTTATTTTAAACACTTGTTTTAACTTATATTTAACTTCTGCAATGTATGTATATACATTGCAGAAGTTAAATTAGGCGGCACACAGTAGGTTTAGTGTACTGAGCATGTACTGAGCATGCTCAGTACACTAAAATCGGGTCAGAGGAAACATCAGATGTTTCCTCGGACCCTGCTCCATAGGGCCCCATGTTAAAGGGATCGGGTCGGATCGGATTTGCACTAAATGCCATCCGATTTGGTCCGATCCGATTTTGTCCGATATTATTTTCGGTGCAAAAATCGCAGCATGCTCCGATTTTTGCACCGATAAAAACATCGGACAGAATCGGATCGGACCAAATCGGATGCCATTTAGTGCACATCTGATTTGGTCCGATGCCCATAGGGCTGCATGGGGCCAAATTCGGATCCGATGCTGTCCGATTTTTATCGGACAGCATCGGATTTGCAAATATCGTAGTGTGAAACCAGCCTTAATTGTGATGAAAATTAATTATGTGCATGTATATAATTTGTGAGGACCTGGTGTGGAGCTGCGCGATTGTGTATATGCAGTGATGTTAGCTGTCTCAGCCAAGTCAATGCATTTCACTTTTTTGCATTCAGACACTGTGCTTTTTATGGACCCTCTTCTGGGCTGAAAAGCGGGTGCATAAAAAGAAGTGACATGTCAATTCTTTTGGCGCTCCCTCCTCAACCTGACGGCACAGGACCTGTGGAGGATCTTGGACAGGACCATGTGACCAAGCAACATCATCCGGTCACATGGTGCTGCAGGGTCCTAGAGGCTGCGCTCGCTGCGACCTCCGGGGATGAGGAGAGATCACCGGGGGAGCGCGGCGAGGTGAGTAAGCGCAGGCGTATAGCGCAGTGGTGTTCACACAGAGAACGCTGCGCTTTGTGGGGTTATTGGTGCAGATTTTGCTCCAAAAACAGATCCTCAAAAAACACAGCAATTACGCTGTGTGTGAACGTAGCCTAAAGCTCTGGAGTTTCGGAGATCTCATGCACACACAGTCTATTTTATTCCTGACATTCTGAGAACTGCAGCATGTCAATTTTTTGTTTTTGCAGCATTTCTGCAGTTTTTTTCAGCCATAGAGTGCAAAACTGCTGCAAAAAAAGTGTGCTGCGTTTTTGCAGCATTTTTTAGGCAATAAAATCAACTTTATTAACCTCTTCTGTAGACAAATCTCATATGTAAACCACATGAAAAAAAATGTAGCAAAAATGCAACAATGTGCTGCCTCATAGGGCCGCGTTACACGTCGCAATATCGTTCCGATATTGCATACGATCTCACGGGAGCGCGCACGTTTTTGGCATTTGTCCAAGATCGCATAGTAGATGTCACACAGGGAGATATCAGCAGGCAACGCAACTACGATGGTGTACGCCCCTTCTTGAGCAACCCAGGGACCGAGCATTAACATTGGAGTGAATAGGGGAAGTTGCGCTCCAAATCGTAGTTGCGCCATCACACAGCACAATCCTGCCACATCGCCTCTACAATATCGTACGGTTGGAGAGCATGCACAATCTTCTTGCAATATCGTAGTTAGGTTGTTTTTGTGTCGCTTTACCCATTTACACGACACAACGCATGAACAATATCGACTGCAACGGCCACACCACGTGACTTTTTATCGATGTTGCGATATCGCGACGTGTAAAGCGGCCATTATATGCAATGTGTTTAGCCTACAGTGAAGGTTTGGCTGCAGAGAAAGAGCTGTTAAATCGCCTTGTGTGAACATCCCCTAACATGGGAAAAGCTGTAGACATATAATGTAGTTTAGGCGCACAGACACATTGAGCGCCTAATCCTATTTTGTTGGATGAAATTGAATGTGTACATACCATGGCAAAAAAATAAATAAATCACTTGGAGGGATTTTTTGTTTTACTCTGTTATTTCTATGCATTTTTTCCATATGATCCCCTTAAAAATTCATACAACATACAATTACCGTATATGCAACATTTCAATATTATTGCATTTGGAACACCAAGATGTCCCAAACTAAAACTAAAACTAAAGTACAATATTCAAGGTCTTTCAAGTCATACATAACAGAACAATGTGTCTGGAACCTTAAATGACCATTCATACCATTTTACTACACAACAGAGCACATACATAGAGGAATTAACCCAAGGCGATAATCCATTGGTAATAATAAACCCATTCTAATGACAGTATATAATCTGCACAGACTGTGCCGCTCAGCAGCATTAGGAGGACTTACCCCGGCTATATGCTTGGCACTGAAGGCTTTCTTGTGGTTCTCCATTTACAATGAATAAAATGTCACTCACTTGTTAGTTTTTGGAAAATAAAAAAAAGTATATATAATATATATTGTTAAACTAAACTTTAAAAATTCCCAAAAAGAAAATAAAAAATCAAAGCTCCAAAGTCCATGTGCTGGAGAATGAGGCTGCCTTCACCTCCTCATTAATGGCAAGTCTTCATCAGATTGGAAAGCTGTGGAGAAAGGCAGGACTCACATGATTTAGCTTTTTTTTTTTTCTCTGAAGAGGAAATGGGAATCAATTTGTCAGACTGAAGTTTTACATTTCTTTTGCACATTTTCATGCAGGGAAGAATCACATGTGAGGGTGTCTGATGGCGTTCCGCCACGCGGGGCTCATAGTAGATGGTCCAAGATAAAGAAACTGATTTTACGTAAGTAAAGGTCAGGGGTAGCACATGAGTATGAATGATATCGAACATTAAATGGAGCTGTAATTGCAGGCAATAGTGAATCAGAATTTAAAGATGGAGTTTTGGATTATTTTTGTGTGTGTGTGTTAAATCGGGACATGCCTTGACTGCAAATTGCGGACGTGACTTGCTCCATGTACTTGTATGTGTGGCACCCCTGCGGGGGATTGCCACAGGACCCACCACTGCATGGAACGATGTTTGTCGAGCCCCAGGCTTTGGGGTACTCTGGTATCAGGCTCCAAGGGGTTAACTGTGTCACGGGGAGTGGTAGCCGCGCCTGATCCCGTGTCCTGGGAGACTTCTTTGAAAAAGGGGAATATTTACAGGGGATGCTATATACAGTTTGTCGTGATGCCACCTGTAGTTTCTGGTGATGTGTCACCAGCGCCGCCACAGTCCGCTGGAGGTAGATGGTGATGCGGCAAGTTGGCAGAGTCTTCTACAGGTAAGGCTGGACCTCCGGGGCAGCGTCCCTGAATGGGGAACAAGTTCTTTCAAAGGAAACACAGACAGAGCAAAGTCACTTTTCCACCGGGTACTTTACTGTCCACTTGCATTCATACAAAGTTACAGTTCAGCACTCCTGATGTTATGAGGACAGGTAACTTATTGGGTGGCTGCAGGCGGATCCCAGGTGGTATGGTGGAACCCTTCGTGTGCCTTCTTTCTCTAACCCCGTCTGTTCCTTCCTGCCTTCCAGTTTGTGGTGTGAAGCCTGGTGACTTGGAATCAGCCTGACCTCCTTTCCTCTCTCACCTTTGCTGCCGTCGGGTGACCCTCTACTGGCTGGCCGCTCGTTCCTTTGGCGGTGCCTGGTTCCCTCTTTCGGTCTGCTCTGGTGCCCGGGAGAATTGAAGACTCCACGGGGTTCCGGATTCTCTGTGGTCCTAAAGTATCCAACAGGTACGGGCTCCAGTGCCCGGTAACCTGTCTGGGAGAACCTGACAACGGCCCCTCTTCCTACACCGGCTGCTCTCCTGAAAAGTTCCTTTCTCCTAGACCCTATCCTCTTCTTCCATCTCTCCCTGGTCCCTCAGCCGAGTGACCTAGCAGCAACACTTAGAGCAAAGACCTCCTTGTCCACCCCTAGAGGTGATTTTATTCCCTCCCGCGTAACCTCCCACAGTGTAAACTAGTGTGGGAGTGCTGGTTATGGGTCCCACCCACCATCCTAGGGTCCACCTGCAGCTGGAGTATCTCCACCTCTTTTACAGGTGCAGTACCCCTCTGTGACGCCTGCTTGGCGGGGCGCCACATGTACAACTTGGCACCCACAGTACACAACTCCTTCCACCCCAGGCCTGAAGGGGGAGTCCCATTGGCTGCCCTTAAGCCACATCCCCTATAAAGATCTAGGCCTGAGGGGAGGAGTCAGTTAGTCTGCAGAGGCAGTCAATCCAGTTAGTACTGAAGTTAGTTTCAGAGAGACTGCAGAGGAGAGAGCAGTTAGTGAATGAGCTTGTTGCTGGGACCAAGCCAGGCCCAGAACCAGGAAACCTGACCCAGCAGTGCAGCGCCCTAGAGAGAGAGGGACGGAGGCCAGTGGAAGAGGTAGGAAGACAGAAGAAGGAAACAGATCTGAGATCCCTTTAGCTCACCCGGACACCAGAGTCTGAAGCTGCTATTAATCTAGAGAAAGCCCGGACAGACCAGGAGGATCTAGTCAACCTGAGGTAAAGAAAGCAAGACACCAAACCTGACCAAGCATAGGACCAGGGGCCCAAGAGGAGAATAGGGATCCCCGCAGCAAGGTCCTCATTGTCGGTTGTGGAGTAGCATCCTGAGAGGGAGAAGGAGAAAGAGCTACAGGTTCAGGTCCAGACAGAACTTACCCCAATTACCGCACACACTAACAGAGGAGGCCTCACAACTCTCCAAGGTGGACGTTCCAAACCTGGTTACCCTCCTGGACTGTGCCTGTTACCGGACATCAGTAAAAAGGTACTGAAACAGAGACTATTGTGTGTGTGTGTGCCTGCTTCACCGCCGCGTTCACAACAGAACCGTTACTACTACTCCCCTCATCCACCCCGCTGCCCTGAGGTAAAGCTCCACCTGTGGGGAGCTATACTACAAAATCTGCATTCCCATCACCTCAGGGGCCGGACGCAGCGTTGTAACCCTATTACCAGGTACCACATGTGGTGTCACGATACAAATTCCCCATCATCATCACCCCCACACCGCCAATGAGGGTCCAGGGCACGGAACCGGGAACTGACCAGCCGTGATCCCCACTGAAGTAACCCCCTGTCCTGGTATCCGAGTACTCCCTACCCTGTCGACCGACTCATATGCATTGCGTACCTGGGTTAAATCTGTCTTTCATTGCATGTAGTGATGAACGTGCGTGCTTGACACTAGAGATGAGAGAACTTTGTTCGCCAATTTCAAATCGGGACCAAATTTGGCAATGTTCGTTTACTCCCCTTGAAAATTTTGCTTAAAAGTCAGAAATTCAGGATTTGTTCGGTAACTGGATGACAGAAAGCATTAGTGCTTTGGCACTAATGCTTCTGCTCTACACTATCAGAGTGTCAGTGTCTAGTATAGTGGGTGGGAGGGGAGAGATCTCAGGTCAAATAAGTGCAGGTCTCCATTTTTTTATTCTCACACTTATTGTGGGTGGTCCAGTCTGGCAGCCAATCAGCACCCATAAAGCTAATTGCACTTTTTGCACACAAGAGTTTATGTCAGTGGCTGGGTAAGTCACATGTCCTTGGCATATAAGAACCGGCCGTTTCCCGTCATTGCCATTTTCACAGTGTTAGAGCTCTTTGACAGTCTTGCTTTTGCCACTGATGCTGCTTTTGTGTGTACTATTTAGAAAAATAGCTAGCTAGCGATTTGATTCTGTTGGCAGCGGATTATTCAGGATACTCTCCAAACGTGTGACAACAGAACTTCTTTATTCAGCAACAGGAACAAATAAGATAAGCTTAATGGTACCTTTACACGCCACTACCGAGAGGTAGAAACTGGCAGGTGTCGGAGACAATTGTACCTTTTACCTTCAAAACACCGCGAAGTGGCGGCGTGTAATTCAGGTTGTACTTTCCTGTCTCTTTGGATACCTGTCTTTCAGCCGTGCTGAAAAATAAGCAGGTATAACCCCAATGGTGGCGGTGTGTAATTGGGGCACAGGCACGGTATTTGAGTTACCTGGGGCGTGCTAGAGCGTCATGTATACCATGCCCCATCAGCTATCATTGGTGGGGACTACTGTGTACCCATTGGCTGTCCCTGCACAGGGCGGCATATTTAACGAGCTGACCAGTCACAATACACATTTGCTATAGCGTCATTTATTAGCCAGCCTCCCTGCGCTGGCTGGCCAATCATGATGTTATTGCATTGTCCAATCACCGTACAAGCGTCGCGTAATACACTACTCTGTCACGCCTATGTAGTTATGGCGCACAATATGTACGCCCAGATTCCCTTGTTGTAGTGGCGTGTAAATCAGGGAAGGTGCTCCACAGAAGGTATCCTGCGGCACCCGTCGGCACTTCCGAGGAACGAAAATACCTTCTGTGGAGCACCTTGTGGCGGCGTGTATTTGCGGCATCAGGTACCGTTAGCAACTGTTGAAACCGCGTACGTGCGGTGCCTACCTGTTGCTACCTTCGGTAGCGGCGTGTAAAGGTACCATTATAAATCAAGAATAAAACAAATTTTATGCGTCTTAGTCTTTGGGCAGCATTTGCAGCACCTTCTTCTCTCATACACAGACACAGGAAACTGGATCCAGTTAGATGCTCTTCCTGTGTGAGCCTCTGGGGAATTTTTTGTTCCAACATTATAGACAACATTCAAACCTAGCAACAGAAAAATCATATATAGGAATGGAGCTGTTGCACTAAACATATTCCAACACCCCCATTCAACAACTACTTATCCTGTTAGTTCCATTGCGGTTCTAAAGTCCTCAAGCTTGGCTTTTGATAATGGCTTTGTCAAACCATCAGCTATCATCTTGTTGGACTTGCAATAAACAAATTTGAGTACACCACGTTTCACTAAGTCATGTAAATGGTGACGTTTTATGTCAATGTGCTTAGTCCTTGCACTAATCTTCTCACTGCTGGCAATTTTAAAACATCCATGGTTGTCCTCATAAATAACTGATGGCTGAGCTAGTGGCTTGCCGAAATCTTCCAAAAGTTGTTTCAACCAAATTACTTCTTGACTTGCATAAGCAGCAGACTTATATTCTGCTTCTGTCGAAGACAATGCAGCTGCAGTTTTCTGCTGGACCAAGAAATTGAATTTTCTCCTAACTTGAACAAGTAACCACTTGGTGATTTCCAATCACTTGACTCTCCAGCCAATCTGCATCCACATAACCTCTGAGAGTGAGATCTCCTGTTGCAGATATCTTAATATTTAGCCTTTGAATTTCTTTAAGATATTGAAGAATTCTCTTAATCGCAGTCCAGTCTCTTTGGCGCGGCTTGCTTACATGTCGGCAAAGAATTCCAACTGTGGCTGTGATATCTGTATGAGTTGTGGTTGCTATGTACAGAAGCGTTCCCACTGTTTGTCTTTAACTCTCATTGCTGGGTAGCAGATATTCTTCTTCTAACTTTAAGTATGCCTGATTCATTGGTGTTGACGCACCTTTGACTTCTGACATTCATTATTTCTTGTGGTAGCTCCGTAAGCTCCCATGTATGGAGTTGGTGAAGTGATTCCATCTCTTCATCAGCGTCATTTATTCACTTCTGCTTGTCATGGACAGGCAGTTTTTTCTTGCCATGACTGTGGCTCTGGTTCAGGAAGTGTTCTGACCATATAAGAAAGGCATCTAGCTGGGATACCTTTTGTTTGGTCTTTCTGATCTCCTGACTGTAGGATGACTTGGTTCTGCTGTGTCTTTCTTGGTGGCTTCAAAGCGTATCCAAACTTTGCAGGTCTACACTTCCAACCTGGGGTATGTTGTGTTATTATCACAGAAACGATACCAGCAGCAGTACATTTGTTACAAGCAATTTTTGGGAGTCGTTTGATCTTTTTTTTTAGACCATCCTTTGCAATGCCAGAACAGAGGCCAACTATGACACATAGTGAATGCCTAGAGATGATGGTACAGGAGTATCTACAACTTAATATCTATGCCATGGCTGTGGAACTGGACCCTTGTGCATTTTGGGTTACAAATGTGGAAAAGTGTCCTGAGCTCTCTACTCATGCCTTGGAGATCTTGTCATGCCCACAGCCAGCATTCTCTCTGAACGTGTCTTCACTGCTGCTGGTTGTGTCCTGATGGATAAGCACATACAGCTGTCCACTGACAGTGGAGACCGATCAACATTTATCAAGATGAACAAGAAATCGATCTCCAAGGACTTTTGCATGGCAGTGGGAAGGGAAGCACAGGGTGGGTCATTTATATGGATGCACCTAAATTAAATGGGAATTGATGGTGATATCAGCTTCCTGTTTGTGGCACATTAGTATATGGGAGGGGGAAAACTTTTCCAGATGGGTTTGTTCCAACTTTATTTTTTTCAATGGGAAGAGGGTCAAGTGGCACATCAAATTTATTGAGAATTTCATAAGTAAAACAATGGTGTGCTTGGTTTTAACATAACTGTATTCTTTCATGAGTTATTTACAAGTTTTATGACCACTTATAAAATGCGTTCAAAGTGCTGCCCATTGTGGTTGGATTGTCAATGCAACCCTCTTCTCCCACTCTTGACACACTGATAGTAACACCACAAAAGAAATGCTGCACAGGCTTCCAGTATTCGTTGTTTCAGATGCTGCACATCTCGTATCTTCACAGCATAGGCAATTGCCTTCAGATGAGGGATGAGGCAAACTTTGTTGTGAATGGTGAAGTTAACAAACAAAACCAGCGCTATTGGTCTGACTCTAACCCACAGTGGATAGGTCCCTCCATAATTGCTGGAACACAAAAATTGATGGTCTGGTGTGGTATATGGGGTACAAAGATAGTGGGGCCATTCTTCATCAATGGAAACCTCAATGCCACTGGATATCTGAAATTGCTATATGACTGAGATATCCAGTGGCATTGAGATTTCCATTGAAGAATGGCCCCACTAGACTGTTGTTAGAGTCTCCTTGCTGTGTGGTTGCATGACTTGAGCAGGGCTCTCTGAGCACAATACCAACTGCTAACGCTCCACTTCTATGGACAAAAAGATGCACTCTTTTTGAATATAGAACCTTATTGTCCATAGAACCAGTGATTGACAAATTTGCTGTATTCACATGCACCGTTTTTTGGCGCTTAAAAGCAGTATTTGCTAAATCTCCCTAAATACTGGCATAGAACCAAGTCTTGCAAAATCTGTTGTATTCACATATACAGCTTTTTTTGGCCTAAAAGCATTGTTTGGTAAATCTCCCCTGTCCACAAGACCTATACAGTTCACTGACCCACCTGAATCCTCTTCTTATAGTCCATGAAGCTGATACTTGTGCCACCTCAGTGTGGCAGAGCTTAATATTGACTGGAATGGTTGCATTACTTATAACGGCCCCCTGCCCAATAGACATATACATGTGACTAACCTATCTGACTAATTTCTTTGGTAATACTTTACGAAACTGTCACGCTTAGGAGGTGAGGGAATCCGGTAACTGAATGGTGAGAAGGGCGAGGGGATTCATGGGAAGCTAATCTGACCCTTACACTGGGGATCCCTGGCTCGCCCTGCTTTAGGAGGCACCTCTGATGGTGAGGAGGTCCGAGTCTCCACCCTATTTTCCTGAGCTCCTGATTAGCCCTAGACTGAGGGCTCCTACCTCCACCCACGGATCCGGAATCACAGCTACTCCCAATGCAAAGACTTCAGTTCAGCAACAAAGCATCTTCTCAGCACAAAGACCAAGACTAAATAACTATCAGCGGCATCTGACAGAGGAGGGAGGAAAGCTATTTAAAGCCAGGGGGAGGGGCTTCCAGGTGAGTCACTCTCCAGCCTCGCAACAACATCTCAAACACCAGCTGAGCACAATAACGAGCGCAGCTCTAGAGTATAATACAGGAGGTAAGTCAGGACCAAGACCTTCACATCCGTACGTCATGCAGCGCTTGAAGTGTGGAGCCCACTGGGACGGGGTACTCAGTAAAGTGGGGTATTTATAGGGGATAAAGTCGTGATGCCACCCGTGGTATGTGGTCAGGGTAACCACTGCTGCTGCAGAACCTCCGGGGATGATGTTTGGCAGCCGGTGATGTAACTGCTCTCCACGGGCAGAGCCTGGTTCCCCGGCGCAGTGGTGATGATGGTCTATGGATGATGCAGGGCAGGGGTAGTGGTAGAGATGATGACAGTTTGTGAGGGAAAGTAAAGCTTGAGCGCAAGGATCACACAGACTCATGGTTTTGTAGTTTTCCAAGTCTTTACTGTAGATGATATTCAGTGAGTTTTGTCCATGGAGTCTGTACTGGGGCCGGGTTGCTCCCACCCTCCCCGGGTCCTTGACTTCCTACTCCTGCGCTGTGTGTGTGTGGCCCTGCTACCACTTTAGCTAGGCTGCCGGCCCTGTCAACCCTCATGGGTACCAACTTCCTGGGCAACTTGAGTCTTATCTTTATGTTCCTGACCCCGACGTGTTTTCTTCACTGTGGTCTGTGGTACAGTGAAGATGTGGGATCTTCCCTCATCCAGAGTTCACTGTGCTGTTTGTGTCAGGCACAGCATCGTATCCGGTATCTGTTCTGTGCGCTGCTTTAGGGTAACTCCATGTCCCGGGTGTGTTCCTCTGCTTCTCCTTTCCCTCAGACCCTGGCTTGGCCTGGAACTCGACAGTGGACTGTGGGGTGAGCCTAACACAGCTCTTTTACACCCAGGTCCTTTCTTCCCTCAGTGCTGCTCCGCACTGAACTAACTGCCACTGCCTCTCCACACCAGAATATATAGGGAAGCAGCTTTAGCTCCCCCTTCTGGCCTGGAGGCGCTAGTGTAGTGTTGTGGGTTGCGTGGGGAGTTAACCCTTTATGTTGTTACTGTGGCACATGAACCCTGGGGTGCCACATTCCCCTTTAGTAAAGAAGAGTACTCCGGGACTATAGGAAAAACAAACATATCAAAACAATTATTATATACAGTGTCATAAAAATATACAAAAACCACTGAAATGCAAAGAGTCCAAAAAGTTCAAAACAAATTAGTCCTTCCGGGGGTTTAGTCTATTGCCTCCAGGGCTGCTAACTATATACAACCAGTCTTTACCACAACCAGTTCTGTGGTAACTATGGTCCATAGTTAAATAAAAGGAAGAAAATGTTCAAGAATACGTAAAAGTTCATACAAATAACAAAGCCAAGAAGCCAGCGCTGCCTAAGGTTAGCACGCAATACAAAAAGTGCATGTGCACATAATTTCTAACTGTACTTTAAACTGAGTCATTTAGCAAACAATTGATCAATTCTTTGAGCTACCCCGCCACATCACGGCATTCTCAGATGGGGCAGTCCTACTCTACATTTTTAATTCGCTGTGCCATTACGGCCTCCTGAATGCATTAAAAGCAGAACCATATCAAATGCACACGTACCTGAAGCATTACTGAACTACTCCCATGGCGCCAGAAAAGCAGCGCAGATAAAGGCAGACCAGGTCCGGACATGACATCCAGACATTATCAGATCTGACCCCCACACTGCCCAACCAACAACCATGGATGAGGGTAGAACAGGCCCTTTATCTGCGCTGCTTTTCTGGCGCCATGGGAGTAGTTCAGTAATGCTTCAGGTACGTGTGCATTTGATATGGTTCTGCTTTTAATGCATTCAGGAGGCCGTAATGGCACAGCGAATTAAAAAATGTAGAGTAGGACTGCCCCATCTAAGAATGCCGTGACGTGGCGGGGTAGCTCAAAGAATTGATCAATTGTTTGCCAAATGTCTCAGTTTAAAGTACAGTTAGAAATTATGTGCACATGCACTTTTTGTATTGCGTGCTAACCTTAGGCAGCGCTGGCTTCTTGGCTTTTTTATTTGTAAAAGTTCATACAGTATAGTCTCTGTAGGTACCGGGCTTTTAACGTTGCAAACAAATATAAACAAGTCTCTACGAGTGTCTCTGGTTTAAGTGCAGTAGGCTCCTAAGCTCTCGGGTCACCGCATCAGAGACCAAGTTCTTATTCTCCGTTGCTGCCACCAAACACCATGCTACTCCCACCCCTTTTGTACATTTACACTTTACCGGGTTCTATTAAACTTTATAACAAACATATTTACATTTTACATTTGATTCCATACTTTAATCTCTGTACCTAGCCGGGATCTGACCCTTGGTACATCCTCTTCTCTCTTGATAAGTTGGACCTGTACGGGTAAGGTTACTTCTGGTGTCTTCAGGGTTTCAGGACACGGTTTAAGATGATCTCTTGAAACAACTGCTGACGTTCTTCCTTTATCTTTGCTGATTAGACACACTTTGGCATTGTCTAAATTTGATGGTAAGACTGTATATGGGGTGGTTTCCCACTGATTATCCAATTTGTTGGTGCGTCTCTTTTTCTTAAGAACATGCTCACCAGGTTGTAATGGGGTTGCTAGAGCATGTTGGTTAAAGGTTCTCTCTTGTCTTTCTCTAGCTTGCTGGAGAGTTTTCTCTATGCACTCTTGCACTTGGCGATACTGTTGTTGACGTAGGGTATCCCAATTGGATTCTTCAACTTCTGCATCTGGCTTCAGAATTCCCATATCTAAATCAATTGGCAGCTTACCGGGCCTTGCTCGCATAAGGTAGGCTGGGTTGCAGTTTGTAGAACTCACCGGGACATGGTTGTACAAGTCTACCAAGTCGGGTAATTTCTCTGGCCATTGATTTCTCTCTGATTCTGGTAAGGTTTTCAACAGGTCAATCACAATATGGTTCATCTTTTCACATAAGTCATTGGTTTGGGGATAATAGGCTGTCGTACGGATCTTCTTACAGCCGTACATGTTGCAGAATTCCTGGAAAATCTCTGACTCGAAAGCTGGACCTTGATCTGCAAGGACTTGTTCTGGGTAGCCATGAGGTGTACAGAAATGTGTCTGAAATGCTTTTGCAGCTGTCTTCGCTGTCAGGTCCTTGACGGGTACCACCACTAAGAAGCAGGAGTAATGGTCTACGATGGTTAAGGCATAGACATAGCTTGACCGGCTTGGTGACAACTTGACGTGGTCTAATGCA
The DNA here is from genome assembly GCA_033576535.1 of Allobates femoralis. Lineage (NCBI taxonomy): Eukaryota > Metazoa > Chordata > Amphibia > Anura > Aromobatidae > Allobates > Allobates femoralis. The sequence continues at coordinate 71,337,032 of JARQOC010000006.1, read as the reverse complement.
TTTAACTCAAGTGGTTGCTTGGTTACTATGGACTGGAGTGGGGCTCTCTGTTGATCCTTTCTTCTGAGGTTGCACAGGCCACATTTTCTACACCAATCTTCAATTGATTTTCTCATGCCATCCCAGTAGAATCTTTCTCTTAAGAGCACTGAACTAACTGCCACTTCCTCTCCACACCAGAATATATAGGGAAGCAGCTTTAGCTCCCCCTTCTGGCCTGGAGGCTCTAGTGTAGTGTTGTGGGTTGTGTGGGGAGTTAACCCTTTATGTTGTTACTGTGGCACATGAAACCTGGGGTGCCACATTAGCAATGCAGACACAACACACACAGTAGCATCCAACAAAGTCAGTACAATCTAAGCGCATGACAGAAACGTGTAGTTGTGCTACCTGAGTGTGGCGTAGACTAAAATTTATTGGAGTTTTTGCATGAAGTTTGAGGGCACCCTGCTCTAACAGTACTACACCTGTCACTCAATCCCCCATTCCTGATCAATGTTTAACCTTGAAATGCTAGGTAAGGCCCTGTTCCAGAACTCGTGCCATGCTTGCAAGCTGGGACAATTGATGCCACATTCATGTGGTTTGACCCTAATGTTTGGAAAAGTGGGGACTCCTCTTGGGGTCTCCTTGCTGTGTGGTGTATGATTTTAGCAGGGCTGTCTGAGCACAATACATACTTCTGAGACTCCTGCACCAGTTTGTAAATAATCAACCTTGAAAAGCTGAGCCCAGGCCTCCTGCCTTGATGCCATTGATGCACCCCAGGGCCATGGGGTACTCGAAAGCAGGCTGTGGTGTTTCTGGGGAGTCACAGGGGTCAAGACCTGGCTCCATGACCCTGGTTTCAGTGTTCAAGAGTTCTTGGGGAATTTTTAGGAAGGATTATTTGTGATGCCACCTGTGGTTTGTGGCTATGAGTAGCCACCACTGCTGCAAAGCCTCTGGGGGACAATGGACGGGCAGCTGGGATGGATTGGCTCTGCACAGATGGACCAGACCCCCAGGGCAGTGGATATTGAAAAGTGTAGGGTGCAGGATGGAGGGTGCACATTAACACCCAGACTCATGGTTCATTGGTTCCTCAAGTCCTTTACTGGAAATACCGGTTCAACCACAGGTGATGTTGCTGTGAGTCTGTGTAACCTGGGAGCAACTTGAGGTTCTCCACATCCAGCAAGTTTTGAGACCTCTCTGCTGCGCTTTCTGTTGGCGGGTCCCTGCGGCTGCTTAAGCTGAGCTGCGGCGGCCCTCTCTCTCCTGCATGCGCCAATATGACAGACAGCTCGAGTCCTTCTCTAGCCCCACTTCATTGGCGGCTGCTTCTGGGCCCTTAACGCTGCTAAGCCTGCAGGTACTTGTATGGCTGAAAAACTTGGAATTCCCCAGCCTCCGGTATTGGCTGCCGGGATTTCATGCCTTGCACAGCCTTCGACTACAACGTTTGGTTCTTGGCGTTTTCTCTTTTGAGGTGAGCTCGACACTTCTCTGCTCCCCAGGCTCTCCTCAACTTTCTCAGACCCTTGCCTACGGGTCCTTCAAGCTAGGCTTAGCTATCCTGGGATGAGCTTAGCACTGCTCCACTCCACAGGATGTCTTCCTCAGTCCTCCTAGGAAGTGAACTGGCTAACTCCGCCCCAGACCAGAATTTATAGGGGAGCCATCCTGAAACTGGGTTTTAGATTTCCCCCTTCAGGCCTGGAGGCAGAAAGGTGTTGTGTGGCTTTGGTTTTGCCTGGTGTGAATACCCTCTGTTGCTCTCAGGTATGACACTACCCCCCGAGGGAGATAATAACATTGTGGCATCCGAACTCTGGGGTGCCACACCATTGTGGCCCAATACAAAATGTATAAGATGAATGCCACTTCACTGTCATCTGACGCTAATTTTTGGAAAAGTGGGGACTCTTCTTAGGGTCTCCTTTGATGTGTGGTGCATTACTTGAGCAGGGCTCTGAGTGACATGCCTACACCTGTCACTCATCCTCCTTTTACTTAATGTAGAAAACTGCTGCCACTTTTTCCCTGTGACTCATCCATCTGTCAATTCAAACTGAGTTTCGCCCACCTCTGAAATTTAAGTGAATGTGAACCTCCTCCTATTTTGATTTTGAAGAGTGTGCAGGCTGGCACAGACCCGGTCTAGTGCACCCATGCTATGCCATTAGATTATTTGTATTCTAGGTAGATTGTTGTCTCTTTTCCTAGTGTCTGGCACTAATATGAGCAGTTTGGCAGCTTTTGGACACCTTTGAACGTGTTTTCTTTGTGTTTCATGTTGCCTGCCATTGAATTCAATGGGGCTCAGGGGGTTCGATGAACAGTTCATGCAACAATTCAGCGATCCGAACTGACCCGAACACTAAAGTATTTGCTCATCTCTACTCGGCACTGCTTGATACTCAATCAAGCATCAAGGTGCTCATGCACACTCAATTGAGTATACGTAGTGAACAAGTGCCATGTTCGAGTCCCCACCACGTTTTTCCACTCACTAAACATGCGGGGCTTGCCTGCCAATTACAGTAATGCCATAGCCATTAATTGCTACTGGTATTACTGTGATTAGCCGACTGCAATGTGTCATGGGGTCTATATGAAACTCAGTGATGCACCACTCATCTCACTGTACCCAAGAAAGTGTTGCGAGAGCTGCTACACAAGGAATAATATATTGAGTGATAATTGCCTTAGGCTATATTCACACACAGCGTTTTTGCTGCGTTTTTCGAGGATCCGCCTTTTTGCTGTAAAGATGGATCCACTTTTTCCAAAAACTCATCACCTATTCACAGTATGCATTTTTGCTGTGTTTTTTAGGTGCTGTGTTTTTTTTCACCTTTTACAATGGCTCTCTATGGGAAAAGCGGGTTAGAAAAATGCACAACAAATTGACATGCTCATTCTTTGTGAGGATGTTTTTGAGCCAAAAACGGATCCTCACTACATGTTATGTCTGAATGTCAAATTTTGAAATGCATTGACTTTGCTGGGAAGCCCAAAGTCATTGCATTTTACTGCCAAAATCGCAGCAAAAATGCTGTGTTTGAATGTAGCCTTACAGCTCTTGCATATTTTCCCGTCACCTCTGGCTACAGTAGATGACATAGTAGTGGAGCGGGAAATAAAAGTGCACCCACCAGTAGTCACTGCCTAGTAAAGTTAATTTTAACTCTTTCCTACCTTATCTGGGCATGTGGTGTCTGTATGCGACATGGTCAGACACAACCTGTTTCATTTTTGAAGGGGGCACTGTGAAAGTCACAAACCCCATTTGTACAATGCAAGATCTGGCAAAAATGTGAAAGAAGAAGAGGGACTCTAATACACCCTGTGTTAGACATAAAAGAGGGCCCCATACACGTTCTGTTAAAATTGCTAGGTAGTAGAGCTCCTAGACTCATAAAACTGAAGCACTAAGTGCAAGGGCTGAAAAACATTTACCTCAGGGGGTATACCTCTATATATGAAAGAGAATTGTAGACTTAGGTCTCATACACCTACATCTCATACACCTACTTGAAGGAGGGCATCATACACACCCATGTAAAAATTAACAGTGAAGGTCACATGATGTCTCTAAAAATTTTGTATGAGGGCCACATATTTATGCTTACCATAGTTCACAGCCTCAAGCTATCCCAACAGCTGGAAACTCCAGGAACCTTAGAGGTGCCGTCACATGCGGCAATATTACTTGTAATTTCACTGGCAATTTGCTGGTAGCAGTGAAATCATGGACACATTGCTCCATTTGTACACGGCAACAAAATAGAACAATGTGTCCATGATTTCACTGCAACCAGCAAATTGCCAGTGAAATTGCAAGCAATATTGGCACGTGTGACGGTACCTTTAGAGACTCCCTTACAGTCACCAGATTGATAGCTGCTGTGAACTCTGATAACCTGTTACCAGAGTTCAATCTCCAGTTGTCCCAACAGCTAGGAACTCCAGGAACCTTAAAGTCTACCTTTTTATAGTCTCCTTTAAAGCTTCCAGTCCTCACAGCTACCGGACGGTCAGCCTGTGTTGCTGCCGTGACACACAGTCAGACAGTCCAGCACTGAGGTCACAACTGGTGGCTCACACAGTAGGTAACGTGAGAACCACCAGAAGTGACCTCAGGGCTGGACTGTTGGACTAGGCTGCCGCCATGAAACGCACTTAGTCTGGAACTGAGTTCACTTGAGGTCGCTTCTAGCAACTCCCATGCAGCTCTAAGGGTACCTTTACACACGGCTACATTTGTAGCTTGTCACCAGGTAACTTACTGGTTGCAGTGAAATCATGGATACATGGTTCTATCTTGTTGCTGTGTACAAATGGAATCATGTATCCATGATTTCACTGCAACCAGTAAGTTACCTGGTGACAAGCTACAAATGTAGCCGTGTGTAAAGGTACCCTAAGTGCTATGTGTGCTGAAGACCATGGTGAGTGGTCACATTTCTTAATGCCAACGCTGACCATGGCCTCCAGATGTAGCAGAGCCAGGATCTTTGGGGGACTTCATGTTGATTTACGTTGGACCAGAAGGGGTGTTTTGGGGGTTAATAAATTGGTGAGAGGGTGATTTTTTTTTTTTTAATTTAAAGTAAAGGATTTCGGTTTATTTGTCTTTTCTTGTTTTAACTTACAGGGTTGGTAATGGGGGGGCGTGTCATAGACTCCTCTGTTACCAACCCAGGGCTTGATGGCAGCTGTGAGTTTTCACAAATCACAGCTGAAATTAACCTCATATTGCCCTGATTCCCATCACACAAGGGCAATTGGGATGAGCCAGTTTAGTGGCAGGATGCATCTAATGGCCATGCCAATTCTGTGGTGGCAGTGGACTGTTATTTCTAGGATGGGGAGGACCCAATAATCATGGGCCTCCCCAACCTGAGAATACCAATCTCCAGCTGTCTGCTTTATCTGCGCTGGTTATCAAAACGTGGGAGACCCCAGACTTTTTTTTTTTTTTAAATATTTATTAAAATAATTGAAAAAAAAAGAAAAAAAAAAAGCATAGGGGATCCTCTATTTTTGATAACCAGCCAAGATAAAGCACATAGATGGGGACTGCAGCATGCAGCTGTCTACTTTCCCTGCACTGGTTATCAGAAATAGATGACCAAAATACTCAACAAGTAACAAATATTCTAAATATCGTAATGTTTGTGCGAGTAATCAAGAATGCTAAATATATTTCTTCATCACTATTGTTTACCCTTGTTTAAATGGGTTGGACTATACCCGTATGCTCCTGCCCCCGATGTCACCAGCTGTGTTATATTACATTGGTGTGAACTGTGTCATGCATCTATGTATATATTGGGATTTTTCTAAGTATAGTGATTATGTAGGATATTATATTTTATACATAATGTGTTTATGAATAGAGTATAACATAATAAATATGTGACAAAGCACCTAAGATAGGAATAGTGTATATATGTAAGGTAGGTTTAGTATATAGTGAATAGTAAGTTAGACAGCTTCTTTGGGTATTGATTGTGGGGCAAGCAGTAGTTAAGTAGTGGGATCATCCCTTTGGGGGTGGAACTGGTCTCTAGGCTTAGAGGGAAGACTCAGTCTTATTGTGGTTTGTAGACAGTGTGTCATAACAGTAGTTGTGTCAAGTTGTGCAAGTACTTAGTCTGCAGCTAGCGGGTGTTTGTGTTAAGTGTCACCCTAACATTGGTGGAGGAAATAGAGCTCCTGGAAAGGATTCAATGAGTGGGATATATAGAGAAGCTCCTGGTCATTGTAGCATACTCCTCTTCTGAAGAAATTCCACGGTCAGTGAATTGACTCAAGTGGTGCATGTCTCGGGACCAAGCTTAGCATAGACCTGGGCGAACGGGTCAACACAGTAACGGATGTTAGATGATTATAGTCCACGTCGACAGACGTACCATTAGTGAATGGGTCCCTTTGGGAGGGATGTTGACCCATAGTTGATAGGGGACTAATTGACTAATTTGCCGAAGTGTGCTCCTAAGCGTAGAGGAGGATGGACTAGCAACATCTAGTGCTATTGACTATGGAACAACCTAAAGATAAAGTATGCCCCAAACTGAAGCGTGTTGATAAGAACTTGTTCAATTGGTGTGCTCACCATATCAATCTGTTCAAGGTACTGTGTGAAACATTCAGAAAAAGACAGTTCCGAAAGAACATTGAGTCTGTGTCGATAATTCCCCTGTTGGACAGATCCTTGCCATGATGGCCTAAATCAAGGTATGGCTTGCACTCAGAAAGACCACACACTCAGCCAGGATCATTACAACCAAAACCCCCTTTCTCTTTGGTGATGGTCCAGGCCACAGACTACAGGTGGTAGCTTCTTGCCCACGACTACCGCCCAAGCCACCCTCACACTTGTAAAACAAATTAGTGCATGGTACCAAAAAATAAAGTTGTCTCTTGACAACAGTTTAAATAAAATGAAGAGACTAAAAGCAATGTCCCACAAATGAAGTATATCAGTTGGTGTTCATCACCTTGAACGGGGTTATTCAGGATCATTTTTATTTTTTTCCACATACTTGCACATGTTAAAAATGTCAAAACATACAATACTCACCCTACCCAGGCTTAGTGATGTCTCTACTACTGTCCCTTCAAAACTCTGAATTATGGCATAAATCTCTTTGAAAAGTGGCAATATTTTCGTAAAGAATTCAAGACACAATGTTTTAGCGCTAGTTTTTACCTGCTCAGCCAAAATGGGCAAAGCCAGGATGGAACAGAGGCGTGACCCCACAGCACATCTAATATGTAACAATCTGTGGCATTCCTTACGTCAGAAATCTTACTTCAGCCCAGAGTGGAGTAAAGTTTGTAGGAAGGTGCACACCACATCAGATATTCCTGATTCATTAAGAAGCATTATGTGAACATCACTAGTCTTGATGAATCGGAGCCCAAATGTACTATATGACCGGAGTTTTCTGGGACTATCTTGTATTTATCAATGTGCCTGCAGTTAAGAAAATTACCGACTGTAATATTTGTCCCCAACAAGAACAGATATGCCTCTCCGCCATTGGTCTAGTTTTTATTTTTTGTCTGCAAAGGAATCTGATAGAACAAGCCTGAAAATCAGCTGCAGGGAGGCTGTCAACACATTGACTGTCAACTCAAGTTTAGGTACTCTGTGCAGCCTTGATGTGGCCAAACATTTAGGTGTGCCTTCCAATCTTCTTTATTTAGTCCTTTATAAGCAACATCCACCCCCTTCTTTTACAGGATTTAGGTTTATAGAGCCAGAGAAGGGCAGAGATTGATAGAAAATAAGCAGTTGGGAAGTTGCACTTAATTAGCCACACCATGATGCATCATGCGTCTGCACTTGTTTTAAGCAGTTATTCTGTGCTGACAGAGTGCCTTTTAATTGGTGACATCATAGAATGGTAAAGTTGGAAGGCACCCCCAAAGTCATCTTGTCCAACGTCCTGCTCAATGCAGGATTCAATAAACGATCTCAGACAGATGTTTATCAGCCTCTTCCACTCATGTTCGTCTAATATTTAATCTGTACGTTCTCCCTTTTTATTTTTATTCTATTGCTTCCAGTCTTTCCTTGTGCAAATAAGAATAAGGATGATCCCTCTACATTGTGAAAGCCCTTCAGATATTTGTAGACAGCTATGAAGTCTCCTCTCAATCTTCTTTTTGTGAAATAAACATTCCCGGATCCATGTAATTGTTCCTTGTAGGACATGCTTTGCAGACCAGTCACCATCCTGGTATTTTTTCTCTGGACTTGCCCCAGTTTTTCAATATCTTTTTCACATGCGCTGTTGCTTAGTTCTATTTCTCCCATTCTGCGGATGTTTCTTTCCTTTCTATTGCCCAGATGTTAAATTTTGCATTTCTCCCTGTTAAATACGGTCCATTATTCCAGTGTATCTAGATTTTTCTGAATCCTTTCAATATACAGTCAGTACAAAAAGTATTCAGACCCCTTTACATTTTTCACTCTTTGTTTCATTGCAGCCATTTGGTAAATTCATAAAAGTTCATTTATTTTCTAATGTACACTCTGCACCCTATCTTTACTGAATAAAACCAGAAATGTAGAAATTTTTGCAAATTTATTAAAAAAATAAAAAACTGAAATCACATGGTCATAAGTATTCAGACTCTTCATTCAGTATTGAGTAGAAGCACACTTTTGAGTTACTACAGCCATGAGTCTCAAAAACAAGAAGAAAGATGCACTCACCTGTGACATTGCACTTGAACTTTATTTTTGTGGTAACCTGTTTAACACAGTGCAGGGAGGGAGGGATATGACGGACAATGAGTCGTTTCGCTCTAAGTGTGCGCTTCCACTGGTTGAGGACGTGGAAGCGCACACTTAGTGCAAAATGACTTGTTGTCCGTCCCTCCCCTCCCTCTCTGCACCATGTTAAACAGGTTACTGCAAAAATAAAGTTCAAGTGCAATGTCACAGGTGAGTGCATCTTTCTTCTTGTTTTTAATTCTCAAAATGTCCATATATTTGTTGCACCCCGTGACAGATAATGCACCCTATTTAAATAGCCATTTTTTTGAGTGTTAAAGGGAACCAACCACCCCAAATGACCCCCCCGGACTGTTAATATGTGTCCATACACCCTGCAGACACATATGGGGCACTCATTTTTGCTAAAAAAAAACTGATTAGTAAAAGCTAAGATATAGCTTTATAAACTTTTAAAAATCTGGCCGACTGGGCGTTATCTGGGTGGGGGGGGGGCGTGGAGCTCTGCGCAATATGTACAACCTGCTCCGGTGCCGTCCCTGCACTCCTGTCCGGTGCTGTGCCCGCTGGTGTCCTCCTGTCATGTGCCCGCTGGTGTCCTCCTGCTGTGCCCCAGGCCGGTAACATGATTATCGGTGCGGGCTCCGGGCAATGGGGAAGCTTCCTGCTTCCTCCTGCTCATCCCCGCCCAGGTCAGCCCTGCACCAATGAGAACGCAGGGCCAGTGTATCATGTGATCGCCGCTGTGAGCCAATCACAGCGCAGGGGCGGTTACATGACATCACTGGCCCTGCGTTCTCATTGGTGCAGGGCTGACCTGGGCGGGGATGAGCAGGAGGAAGCAGGAAGCTTCCCCATTGCCCGGAGCCCGCACCAATAATCATGTTACCGGCCTGGGGCACAGCAGGAAGACACCAGCGGGCACATGACAGGAGGACACCAGCAGGCACAGCACCGGCCAGAGCAGCGGGCACAGCACCAGACAGGAGTGCAGGGACGGCACCGGAGCAGGTTGTACGTATTGCACAGAGCTCCACCCAGATAACGCCCAGTCGGCCAGATTTTTAAAAGTTTATAAAGCTAAATCTTAGCTTCTACTAATCAGTTTTTTTTAGCAAAAACTAGTGCCCCATATGTGTCTGCAGGGTGTATGGACACATATTAACAGTCCGGGGGGGTCATTTGGGGTGGTTGGTTCCCTTTAAATTATTGTAAACCTGTAGAGGTAAAGTGCCCGGCATCTACTCCTTGGATATACAGCCATGAGTCTTCTTGGGAGTGATGCAAGTTTTTCACAGCTGGATTTGGGGATCCTCTGCCAGTCTTCCTTGCAGATCTTCTCCAGTTCCGTGAGATTAGATGGTGAACGTTGGTGGACAGCCATTTTCAGGTCTCTCTAGAGATGCTCAATTGGGTTTAGGCCAGGGCTCCAGCTGGGCCACTCAAGAATGGGCACAGAGTTGTTCTGATGCCTCTCCTTTGTTATTTTAGCTGTGTACTTAGGGTCATTGTCTTGTTGGAATGCGAACCTTCGGCCAAGTCTGAGGTCCAGAGCACTCTGGAAGAGGTTTTCATCCAGGATATCTCTGTACTTCGTCGCATTCATGTTTCCTTCAATTGAAACCAGTCGTCCTGTCCCTGCAGCTGAAACCCCCCTCCCCATAGCATGATGCTGCCACCACCACGTTTCACTGTTGGGATTGTATTGGGAAGATGATGAGCAGTGCCTGGTTTTATTCACACATATCACTTAGAATTATCACCCAAAAGTACTATCTTCATCTCCTCAAAGCAGAGAATCCTATTTTCTCATAGTCTGGAAGTCCTTCATGTGTTTTTTTTTTATTTTTTTTTTTTTTTTAAACTCGATGCAGGCTTTCATATATCTTGCACTGAGGAGAGGCTTCCGTTGGGCCATTTTGTCATAATTGTCCAAATGGTAGAGGGCTGCAGTGATAAGTGACTTTGTGCACCTTTCTCCTATCTCCCTACTGCATCTCTGGAGCTCAGCCACTGTGATCTTGGGGTTCTTCTTTACCTCTCTCTTTTCCCATGATTTCTCAGTTTGGCTTTGTGACCAGGTCTAGGAAAACTTCTGGTGGTTCCAAATTTCTTCCATTTATGATTATGGAGACCCCTGTGCTCTTGGGAACATTGAGTACTGCAGAAATTCTTTTATAAACATGGCCAGATCTGTGCCTTGCCACAATTCTGTCTCGGAGCTCCTTGGGCAGTTCCTTTGACCTCATGATTCTTATTTGGTCTGACATGCACTGTAAGCTGTGTGGTCTTTTATAGACAGGTTTGTGCCTTTCCAAATTAAGTCCCATCAGTTTAATTAAACACAACTGGACTCCAATGAAGGATTAGAACCATCTCAAGGAGGATCACAAGGAAATGGACAGCATGTGACTTAAATATGAGTAACTGAGTAAAGTGTCTGAATACTTATGACCATGTGATATTTCAGGTTTTTTTTTTTTTTAATAAAATAGCAAAAATATCTACATTTTGTTTTTTCAGTCAAGATGGGGTGCAGAGTGTACATTAATGAGAAAAAAATTAACTTTTTTGAATTTACCAAATGGCTGCAATGAAACAAGGAGTGAAAAATTTAAAGGGGTCTGAATACTTTCCGCACCCACTGAAAAAAAGAGACCTTTAAGGGGAATCTTGTGGGTCTGAGATAAAAGCTGTTGGAAAGTGCCAGGGTTTACTAAATGTTGCATGACTTGGACCACTTTTGTTAATTTAAAAAGTGTTACTTGCCCGAGAAAGCCACCATTACAACACAACGAAGCGCCAGACGGAAAGTTGAACTGTTGTACGAGTTTGAGAGCTTTAACTCACCTGGGGAAGAAGAATATAAACTTCATTTATCTGTTACTGTTACATGTTGTGCCCATCAATCCCTTCCGAAATACTATTGTAAGCTATGCCACCTACGTAAAGACGTAAAGTTCTTCTGTTCAGAAATTTGTTTGGTATAACCTCCTTTTGGGGGACAAAAAACCCTACTGTTGCCCTACCCTTCTGGCCAAGGCTTATACTTCACAGCCACTGTCATTTATTTCTGAAGCGAGCAGATCTTTAGTGAACGTGTTAGACATCTGTGAGCATTTGAGAAATAACATCATATGGTTCTTACAGTAAATGAAGAACAATAAAGATAAAGCGTTGTATTGCGGATGCATATAGCAGACTTGTGAAGAGTTGGATGGGGAGCAGTATCAGGTAATTACACAACATACAAGCATGTCATGACTCCGATTGCTGCAATTATGTTGATACTTTTCACTGTTTCAAGGCAGTTCATCAGGGATTCATTGAGGATTCAAAGTTAAGTACATGTCGTCAATTTCCTTCCATTCCAGGCAACAGACAAGACACCACAAAGACACCCGTCATTGGGTAATGCCACAGCGCACACACCGGACCTAAACCCTATAGTGGCTTAGTTGGACATTAATGACATGCATTTTTGCCAAATCTTTTTTGTTTGTTTTTTGCAAAGGCTTTTAAATATATATGTTTTTTTATGTACCGCTTTTTTCCACTAATATTGTACCTTTTGAAAGTGACAAGCATTACAAATATTGCATTTTGGGCCTTACAGGCATACTGCAGCCATAACTTTTTATATTTTTCTGTTTTGAAAACGCACTATTTTGGGGTACATAAAACTTATTGACTTTCATTTTTTTGTACAGGAAAAGAAAAGTAAATTTGGTAGAGCCTACAAGGTTTACTGAAATAGCAGCCGATTTATACCCCATGATCACATTGCTCTATACAGTATTGGATATCAGTCATAAAGGACTGCGGCAGTCAAGGTGCTTCTAGTTTTGGCCATTAGAGCAAGAAGTTTGGTGGATTGAGTCATCATTGCAGGTCTTTTGTGTTGGTGCTTAACCTCCCTGGCGGTATTCCCGAGCGTGACTCGGGGTTAATTTTCGCTGCCAGAAGCGGTAATCCCGAGTCACGCTCGGGGCAAATTGCAGAGCGGGCGCAGCGGAGTTTCTTACCATCTCCCCAGTGATCCAGCGATGTCCCCGCTGTGATCGCCAGCGAGAGCCGGTGCGAGCCCCTTCTCACTTCCTGGTTCCGTCTCTGTGAGCCGCAGGGGCTCATGGGAGGCGGAACTGGGCGGGAGATTTAAATGTAAATGTAAAAAAAAAGTCTAAAAGTGACAGGACACAAAGTCAGGTGATACAGTGTAATCTGACAGGATTACACTGTATCACCTCACATTTGACATTTGCTCATCCTACACTGTCATCACTGTCCTGCCTACAATACATAACACCAAATTTCCATGCAAAAAATGGTACCGCTTTTAGCACGAAATTCCGGACATAATCGTACCGCCAGGGAGATTAAGATCTCATTGTGACGTCCATTTTTCATGTTGATCCCAGCATCAGTGCAGGAGCGCACGTCATAAGTAGTGGCTTCAAGAGGCTGCATATTTCCCAAGTTCTCCCCGAGTCTATCCCTATCAGTGCAACATAACCTGGACTGCTTTGGAACATCCACTGTTAGAGGTGCTACTCATACCTTTCTACCACTAGTGAGATGGGATGGTTATTGACACCCTACTCTACAGTGAACCCTACAGCTTCATCTAGGACATACAGCTCTTTTCAACCTGGACTCCAAAGGAGCACTCTAGGCGACATAATACCTTCAGCAACTCTGTGATAAAGGCCACGACATGGTGGCCGAAACCTCCTTTTGCCAAGTCACATGTGTTTGTTTGAATCAATAAAGGAAACTTCTCACTTTGCAACAAAAAACCTCCTGAGTGTGCAGTGATTATCTTCTAGACTTGATCACAGGCCTCTACGACCCTTTCACTAGCACCTCAAAACCCAACATTGCGTCCACGCCATCTACTATGGCAATACACAAAATTAAGTACATGTCATCAATTTCCTGTAAACCCTGTAATGAAATTAATCTGAAATGCGTGCTAGCAAATATGTTCTTTACAAAAAAATCTCTGGCGACGCATTAGCGACGCGGGATTGCCGTGACGGAGACGACAGAGCTACAGTCACATAGTGGGCGAGAAAGCAGACTTCACTGTCGGCTTTCCCGTCCCGCTATTTGAAATGAACAGCGATGTGAAAACGACGCACCAGCGATCCCGGCCAGGTCGTATTGTTATCGCTGGTGCGTTGTTATGTGTGACGGGGCTCTATACTTACTGGTCCTCTGATGATGTCACAATCATGGCCGGAGCAAGATCACATGGCTGTGACATCACCAGAGGTCCTTAAGCTAAATGCACACAGCACCAGGAGCCAGGTACTGCAGACAATTTACACCCACACACCCTACACTCACACACTGCCCTGCATTCACGTCACACTTAGCCCTGCACTCACATCACACTCACCTTGCACTCACTTCCCACTTAGCCCTGCACTCATGTCACACTGTCTCTAACGCAAAACCCGCGTCGCTGATTGGTCGCGCCCAGCCAGCCACGACCAATCAGCGACGCGGGTTTTGCGTTACAGCGAAACAGGCACAGTCCGCCTTGTCTCCTGGCCCCCCTCCGCTCAGTCTCCTGCCCGCTGCTCACCCGATCCACGCTCCCTCCTGGCTGCCGCTCCATGCTCCATCTGCCCGCCGCTCACCCCGCCATTCATCTTCTTCTTTTCGTGGCATAGACTCCAGAAATTTAAAGGCCACAGGGGGTGGGGGTGGAGCTACAAAGGGGGCGTCGTAATGGCTGTGAACAAGGGCACGCCCACCACATCAGGGCTATGTGCTTGGACATGCCTACTATGATGCCCCCTGTTAACTCCGCCTCCTGAGGCCTTGGAATTGTTGACGTCTATGCTGGAGGAAGAAGACATGCTAGGGTGAGAGGCGGCTGGACAGAAGCCTGGAGCGGGTGAGAACTGAGGGGGCCACCGCTGCACATTCGCACAACCACACCGCCGCACACCCACATATTCTAGAATACCCAATGCATTAGAATCGGGCCACCATCTAGTACTTATGAGTCTCTAAGTCCTGATTGTAGTAAAAGGGAGGTTGTTGATTTTTTTTTTTTTTATTTTGCTGCTGTGGGTCATGTGGAAAGTAGTTTTAATGTAGCCACAGATTAACTATGGATGAAAGAGAACAGGATCAAGTATTCTTACTAGTGTTGGTACTAATAGGTTACTTAGAACGCTTAACAACAAACCCCAGTAATCACATATACAGGGATTAGTATACATTTCATTTTGGGCTGCGCATAGATATTAAGATATTTTGAGGGTAAACAAAATAAGGCGATAATCAGGAATATAAAAATTGTAAAGGCATAATGGAACACCCATTTAAAGGAAATCTGTCAGCAGAGAGCAGCATGATGTAGGCAAAGAGATTCTGAAAGGAACGATGTATCCCTTAGATTACTGGGACCAGCCGTTTCTGTCACAATCAAAGCATTTAGTTTTAGGCATGTAGCAGAGCAGGAGAGCTACCTGGATCTACACCAGGCTCTCAGCAGAGATTGTCCATTGTTAGTGAGATGTCAATCACAGGAGAGGTCATGTGAGACTAGCATGTGGGTGACAAAGTAGTCCTGTAATAGGAAATGACCAGATGATAAAGCCTTTAGTTTATGTAAACAATATCATATGGCCTGATAAGATAGGCACAGTTGACTTTTCTTTTATAACCCCCGCAGGATACAGTACTCAGCTTATATAACAAAAACCTGCTGACAGATCCCCTTTAAGACCTTTCCTCCAATGATGTCACCAGCATTGGACATTTCTAGCATCTGGAGAAATACATATACACACATATACAAAAGGGAGAAGGTAACACCTGGGCCCCCAGGTGATACGGTTTTAAAAACAGGCACAATTAGGTCATGCAAATCATTGTGAACACAGTTTGTCATGCAATCCACAAATGGCTGAAGCAAAGTGGAAACACTTCTGTGGCGAGATGAATCAAAATGTATTTTTCAACGAACGCTAAGACCTGCAGATTCAGGAGGAACAGGACCATCCAGCTCTTTATTAGCGTACAATTCAGAAGCCAGCATCTCTGATGGTATGTGGCTGTATTAGTGACTATGACATGAGCAGCTTACACATCTGGAAAGACCTCATCATTGGTGAGCATCTACTATATAATTGCCAGTTGGGCACTGTGGGACTGTCACTTGTGCAGGCGCAGTTCTCGGCCGCAGGCCACAAACTGCGCCTCCACAAGTGACATACATGTCACTGCTATTCCGCCGGAAGATCTGCGGCTGATCTCCCGGCGGAATAGCAGTGGCGGCGGGTGGACAGCATTAAATCTCCTGCCAATAATGTGCTGCTCAGCTGATTGATCGCGCGCTGCCAATCAGCTAAGCAGCACCATTGGCAGGAGATTTAAAGTTGCCCACCTGTCACTCACTTCTATTCCGCCGGGAGATCAGCGTGTGCGGTGGCTCAGTGGTTACCACTGTATGGTGGATCAGTGGTGAGCATTGTATGGTGGGTAAGTGATGGGATGCAGGGTCACGGGAGGCAGAAGGCACGAGGAGGCAGAAGGCACGGGGAGGCAGATGCACAGGGGGAGGCAGAGTCATGGGGAGAGACAGTGTATACAGGGGGAGAGAGCGTACACAGGGGCTGAGAGCACACAGAGAGGAGAGAAAGGCACAAGTGAGAGAGAGCGCACAGGGGGGGGGGAGACGGGCACAGAGACTGGCCTCCCAATGCAATAGCATCGGGCCCATATATAATATATATGTTGTTTAGAACAACATATGCTCCCAAACAGACTGTCTACTTCAGGGAAGGCCTTGCTTATTTCAGCAATACAAAGAGCTAAACCACACACTAAATTCTAACAATCACTGGTGCTCAGAGGAGAAAATCCAGTACAGAGGGCCAATGAGGATTACCTGATAGGATTTGTGCTTCAATTCCTATCTGAACTCAAAGAGCCCCTCCGGTGGAGCAGCATGGGGTCTCATTTCAGATGGTTCTGTGCCACCACCTAATTCAGATGTGTTTTATAGTATTTCATCTGCACCTTTGTTTGTTTTTGGATAGTATTAACCCCTGTCTATATCTCTACCCTTGAATATCCATCTGCGCCGGCAGTCTCCCTACTTCAGTCTAGGAATATATTCCGGATCCCTGTAGGGTGACGGATATTCCTGTTGTTTTATTGTGTATACGTCATCTGTGGTCACTGTTCTTAGATATATACTAATTAGGCTGCTTTCACATCACGATTTTCGGTCATCCGATTGTATCCGTTTCAAAACGGATACAATCGGATCCGAAATCAGATCCCATGTTCCCCTATGGGAATCGGATCCGATTGGATGTGCCACTATTGACATCCGATTTTGGCACCATCCGATCTGATCCGATTTAATTACGGCACAAAATCGCAGCCTGCTACGATTTTGTGTCCGTGACTCAAATCTGACAGCATCGGATCACTGCTGACCCGAGGCTGATCCGAGTGCCCAGAGCATGGGAGCCTATGGACATCGGATCCGAGTTCACCTTGGATCCGATGTCGGCTCTGTATTCCGTCTCTCCCTGCTCCTGCCTCCTCCATCTTGTTCCCTCTCCTATTCTATGCTGCCTCCCCGCTATTCTATTCTGTGCCCCCGCTCCTCTATCCTCGTCTAATCCCTATTCTGTCCTTCTTGTCTTCCCTATGTGTAAAAAAAAAAAAAAACTCCTCCAGGAGCATACATCACCTGTCACCGGCTCCCACACTGCAGCACCATCAGGACTGAAGGACCTGTGAAGATGTCACGGACCCGGTCACATGACCCGTCAGCTGACCGGCTCTGTGACATCATCATAGGCTCTTCAGTCCTGATGGTGCTGCAGCGTGGGAGCCAGTGACAGGTGATGTATGCTCTGGGAGGAGTTTTTTTTTTTTTTTTTTTTTTACACACAGGGAGGACAAGAGGGACAGGATAGGGATTAGTGAGGATAGAGGAGCGGGGCACAGAATAGAATAGTGGGGTGACAGAATAGAATAGCATGAGAAGAAGATAAGATAAGATAAACTTTATGATCCGGAGGAAATTACAGTATTACAGCAGCAGAACAAAGATCAAGAACATTTCACACTTTACAAATAGTCTATATGGACAACAGATGTGGGTAGACTGGTACATGTACCTCACCTATTCCCCCATACACATAGAACTTCACATAGTCTTGGGACGCTTTACACTTATACATTTGTTAAACAAAGAGAAGGAGGCAGAAGCAGGGAAAGACAGGGGACCGCAGGATCCACACGGATCCTGTATAGAATCGGATCGGATGGCTATTTGCCATCTGATTGCAGGAATCCGTGTGGATCAGTGCCTGTCCGTGGGATCTTCTTTCAAAGTCGGATCCCATGGACAAGCACAAAATCGTTATGTGAAAGCAGCCTAAGTCTGCTCCAAGTAGCATTGTCTGAGCGCAATAACGTGTTTCTCGTTTTCTAATCCACATACTTTATCCCACAGAACAAGTGGATTTGCAGAAGATGAGTTTGGATGATGCATTGGCCATCCGCAGTCCAGACGATTATGAGATGCTAAATCAATCCAGCAGAGTAGACTCAGGACTTGAACAGCTAGAATCATGCATCAGACAAGAAAAGCGCAAGATTACAATCTAAAAAGTCCTGCAATTGTCTTCTCACTTCCCAAAAATGTTTACAGGCTGTTGTAAAAATGAGAGGTTGCTACAGAACAATACTCATGGCCTTGTCTCAACTTTGAGAAATGGAGACCCGGAGAACGCCCATCTCAGTCAACGCCATGGACTGGAGGTCTTATTATTATAGGAATATGTAGGTTATTAAATCGTTTTTCTAAAGCTTTATAGTGAAGTTTTAGCTCAGAGAGAGATGGTTGGGGATGAGCTAGCGAGGTGCAGGGACTGGTAGTGGTAGAATAGGGGGCTAAAAGCGAGCCGCAGACAGGTTCCCTCTAAGTTTTTTGGATATGGAGATGTACGTCCATTCATAACAGTGGACTGTGGTATTCAGAGGTACACATCAGCGGGATTAGGAATGTGATTTATGGAAGGTAAGTGGTTAAAACATTTTTGAACAAATTTTTATTGTATAAAATACACCATGAAACTGATCATTAAATTAGTTTTTTTATTAGCATATGTAAATTTCCAGTTGAACAGTGGGAAAAAAAATACCATGATCCTATCACAAGTGAACAGAGGTACAACACATCACATGAACAATTACAGTTTTCAGTTTGTTTTTGTCTCCAAAAAATGTTGGGTCTGGAGAGAAATTACCCACCTATTTCATTTTTTTTTTTTTGCAAAATTTTAAAATATGATCAGAAAGGCTTTTATGAGTAAGGCAACAACTGTTAATAGTGCTACGGGAGAACTATGGGTCAACTAAAGGTTCTTGGAAAAACGTGTCATACTGTCCTTGAATGCAGAAATTTGTTGCGAAGGTCAAAGTTAGATATTTCTATTATTCTACATGAAATCTATATCTGCAGTTTTAGAGTATGGTGGAGTTTTTTAATTGGGGGGGTGGGGGTCAGGGGATCATGACATGTCAGCAACAATCTATGATACATAAATAAAAAAGTAACATGCATTTCAGTAGACTAGTCTCATAAAAATAGAACTTTAGACCTTGTAGCCGAGGATAACCCCTTTTGCACATTATTTATGAAAGTAAGGGAGTGAAAAAGTAATCATCATAACAAACTGATAGGCAACACATTTCCGTGGGCATCAAATAAAGTCTGAAAAAGATGGGATGTGGTATCCTTCATAGCTCATTTTAACTTTTTGTAAACCCTCCGTCACAAAATACTTTCGAGATACACTTGGTAATAGATGGTATTAGACAAACCTGGTTGTCTCGAAGAAAAAAAAAATGAGTATAGAAACACATGACAGAAGAATCACATTCAGTAGTCAACAAACACAACTGTGAATACAATTGTCAGTATTATAGTGCTTATTGTGGCATGAAATCCTATTTAACGTTGCTTGAACACACATTGGATTACCCTATCAACACCAAACTCATCAAGGTTATCAAGTAATCACCATGCATTGGTACAAGGCATACATCACAGCAACAAACATATGTATAGTTTTTGTTGTCATCGTTTCATCAATTTTATAGATTTTTTTTTTTTATTTTTTTTTAACAATTATTTGCAAAGTACATCATACTTAGGGAAACATTGTATGGGCCCAAACAGTATATATAGTAAAAAAGAAATAAAAAAAATTACATGTCTACACAAAACAGAACGAATACATTTTTAATCAAAAGTTCATTATTTTGGAAATAAAATATGGTCATTGGCTTAGCTGCTCTTCAGGAATCATTAACGTGTTGCAGTAATTTACATACATTTGGTATTTTCTGCAGAAATTGCTACATTCCGAGCAATTTCATATCATCAATGAACAGTTTACGTTTACAGGGCAGCAGAATATCATGGCCCCCGTGGTTAATCATTCATTCACATCAAATGTTTTACACCAACAAGCATTTAGTAGGTCGTGACTATAGTTCAGAGAACATATGTCTGCCAGTGTGAAACCAATGCGACTCGGAACAAAATTTACTTAACAGTTTGTTCCAAGGAGGACAAAGATGCCTCTCTGCCAATACTTCATAGGGTTATGGTTTCAAATCAAATTTTTAAAGGGATTGTGCCATGAACAATTGTACATTTTAATTAAGAGATCTTAGAATAAAAATATTTCCACAATTGGAAGTGTTAAATACAAATATTCCTGTCCTGAGATAATCTTATAAATGTGCCGATGTGTAATGTATGTGTCCAACCATGCAGGAACAGGTCAGATATACCACAGCTCCTGGGAAGGGGAGGAAGAAAGAGAGTATACAGACATTACAGCCGAGGATCACAGAATATAAGAGTATATAGACATTACAGCTGGGGATCACAGAATATAAGAGTATACAGACATTACAGCCAGGGATCACATACTATAAAGTATACAGACATTACAGCCGGGATCACAGAATATAAAAGTATACAGACATTACAGCCGGGGATCACAGAATATAAAAGTATACAGACATTACAGCTGGGGATCGCAGAATATAAAAGTATACAGACATTACAGCCGGCGATCACAGAATATAAGAGTATATAGACATTACAGCTGGGGATCACAGAATGTAAGAGTATATAGACATGACAGCTGGGGATCACAGAATATAAGAGAATACAGACATTACAGCCGAGGTTCACAGGATATAAGAGTATACAGACATTACAGCTGGGGATGGCAGCTGATTCTTTCTGCGATAAGAAACATTTTAGTACTCATTTTACGACACATAAAATCAGCTATGATCCTACAATACTGTACTGTCTGTAAACACTTTCTTCCTCCCCTGCCGAGGAGCTGTGGTATATCCGTCCTGTTGCTGCATGGTCAGACACATCCATTACACAGGGGCATATTTATAAGAAGACCTCAAGAAAGGAACATTTCTTTTTTAAAAACATCCACTTGTGGAACTTATTTTTATTCTAAGATCCATTAATTAAAATGTACAAATTGTTTGTGTCACAACCCCTTCAATGGTTAATAGTGATGAACGAGTGTTAAGATCTTCAGGTCCGGATAGCTCTAACCGAATACTTTTTACTGTTTCAGTATTTGTCACGAGTAACAAATCCAATGCAAGTCAATGGGGAACTCGCTCGAATACCAATACTGAAATAGTTAAAAGTCTTTAGGTAGAGCTAGCCTAACCCAAATATCTTACTACTTGCTCATCACTAATGGTTAACCTTTTCTTTGGCAGCGATACATAACTGGCGATAATGGAGTACATTTTTGGCACAAGAAGAATAAAATTTTTTTTAAATATTTCATATTCCACCTTGATTGCATTCTTGTTCCCTCTGACATGTGAATACTCTGAAATTACTTTTTATCTATTGTGACATAAAATAATTACTGAACTTACAGAATATACCGCATTTCTCTTCCAATTTTTTTCTCGGCTTTTAATGTCTGAATTGACAAATGTTAAAAAATAATAAATTTATATTTGGTACAATAAAAAACAAATGCAGCCAATCCTGTTACACACTAAGCCTCATCGCGGATGGTCATTTTTCATTTTTATTACTAGGATAAGAGGTGAGATTGAAGATTACAAAGGCTATCAATGCTTTTACCCAACGCTGGTGATGTACGCTTCTACTGAATTCCTATAATTAAAGCCTGCCTGGGGTGAAATAACGTTCTTACAAATGAAACTCTACGTTCCACTGTTTAGTTGCGGAAAATGTTTGGAGACATCCAGCGGAATAGAGCAAGTCGAAGAATAGGAGTATAACAATGCCGAAGAAAATCAACTTCAACTTTCCCAATTTATCTTCCTTCTTCCTCAGTACACTGCGCCTCCTCGAGATGGGTCGAAGGATAATTTGAAAGCTCTATTTTTCCTACTTCAGCCCTTGCAGTTGTCAGAAAATAATAGCTAAAACTGATAAACGTCTACAAGATTAGCCGCGACCACAACCCGACCTGATGTACCGTATATACTATTCCGATTAGCTTTATTTCACGTGTCAATAATAATCTTAGGCTTCCTATCGCTGAACAAAGAACATTTCTTAAATTTTCTGTACTTTTCAAAGAGATACTTCATTTATTCTCCTTACGAAGGAAGCAGTCACTACGCATTGCACCTTATCACGGAGACGTGCAATGCATCCATCTGAGATTCTATCTTCTATTGTTTGACAAACCAGATGTTTTTCATATATCTATATAGAAAACATGACATTTTGGTTGCAGTTTGTGAGAACATAATTTCTTGTTGTTTTTTTTTATTTTTAGGGAATTAGTAAAAAAAAAGGGTCAATTGCTTCTCTAATAAACAACAAAAAAACACTAAATAAAATCTAAGTTTTTAACTCCAAATATGTGTAAGTCAAATTAGCACTTTAAGTTCAATTTCACTGTTTTTTATTAC
The DNA here is from genome assembly GCA_033576535.1 of Allobates femoralis. Taxonomy (NCBI): domain Eukaryota; kingdom Metazoa; phylum Chordata; class Amphibia; order Anura; family Aromobatidae; genus Allobates; species Allobates femoralis. The sequence goes on along the minus strand of JARQOC010000006.1, from coordinate 71,314,792 downwards.
AAATGTAAGTTTCATATTATTTTGTTGACTTTCACATATTTTCAAGAATTATCAGAATAAAGATATTGATGCCATATTTCCTATCAGTCTCCAGTCCCGTTTTTAGCTCTTCAGTCTTATGCTGATGACTTGATGAAATAGAAATAATATAAAGACATTTACTAATGTAATGTATGATGTTTAGCAGATGGTAAAAACAAAACATATGTACGGTATTTGTATTGCATAAAACTGGTGAAAACAAAATCTAGGAGCTATTTAACAAATTAAATATTTTTTTATTTCTTCTACAGTTCTGTGTGAACGTATTTGCTCTAAAAATTTGTCTAGCAGAGCAAAGTGAAGTGTGCTAAAGAAACTATTAAATAAAATTGAAATTGTACTTAAAAATTAGTCAATACTCTATAAGATTAAAAAACAATATAGTGATTTTAGATTGATATTTTCCTTTTACTACGATAATTTTTATATTTAGCACTGGTCGTTACCCCGTAATGCCTATTGTTTGCATTCAATTCATTTGTATGCATATGTAGATTATAATTCAGGCAATAAGGGGTTAATCTATGCGAATAGGGGGGATACAACATAAAAAACAGGATAAGCAGAGGTATTGAAATGTTTTTCTTCGTCTCGGGACAGATTCTGTTGATGTACTACCCGTGTATCTAAATATACAGTAGTGTTCAAAATAATAGCAGTCCAATATGACTAAGCAGATTATTTACTGTTTTTGGTATAAATTATATTACCACGTCATATAATTTAGTAGATTCTTAGAAAATCAACAGACTCAGCATTTGAGTCTGTGTATTTGAATAATTAATTGAAGGGGAGTGTTCAATAATAGCAGTGTGGAGTTCAATTAGTGAGGTCAATCATTCTGTGAAGAAACAGGTCGTGAATCAGGTGGACCATATTTAAGGATGAAGCCAGCGCATGTTGTACATGCATTTCTCCTTGAAAGCCTGAAATATATAGGTCGTTAGAGACATTGTTCAGAAGAACAGCGTACTTTCATTTAAAAGTGGATTGGAGAGGGTAAAACAAAGAAGCACAGTTCAGCTAGAATGATCTACAAAGCTTTAAAATACAAAGCAAATCCAGAGAGATGTGGAAGAAAACAGAAGGCTACCATTGTAATGGATGGAAAAATAGCCAGAATGGCAAAGGCTCAGGCAATAATCAGCTCCAGGATAATCAAAGACAGTCACAAGTTACCTGTGAGGACGGTAAAATATTAGAATCTGAGAGTCCTCAGTGTTGATATCTTTTATCTGTGAGGACTGTGACAGTTAGAAGATGCCTGTGTGAAGATAATCTACTAGCAAGAAAGTCCCTGCAAAACCCCACTGTTAAAAACGACATGTACTGAAGCAGATACAATTGCCAAAGAACACATCAACTGGCCTAAAGAGAGATGGAGAAACATTTTGTGGAATGATGAAAGTAAAATTGTTCTTTTTGGGTCCAAGGGCTGCAGACAGTTCATCAGACGTTCTCCAAACTCTGAATTTAAGCCACAGTCCACTCTGAAGACAGTGGAGCATTGTGGTGGTGCATCATGATATGGGCATGTTTCTCTTAGTATGGTGTCAGGCCTATTTACTGCATACAGGGATCATGAACCAGTTTGCATATATCAAAATACCTGAAGAGGTCATGTTGCTTTACACTGAAGAGGAAATGCCCTTGAAATAGGGTGTTTCAACAAGACAACAATAATAATATAAATAATAATATTTATTCATTTTTATAGCGCTATTAATTCCATAGCACTTTACATACACCCCAAGCACTACAGTAAACAGGCAAAATTTTGGTTGCAGTCCAACAAAATTGAGATTATGGAATGGTCCTTAATCAAATAGAAAACTTGTGGGGTGACATCAAAAATACGATTTCTGGGGCAAAGTCAACAAGTGCAAAAAATTTATGGGATGTTGTCAAAGCATCCTGGGCTGAATAACAGTTGACAGGTGCCAGACGGCGGTTGACTATGCAGCATACGGTAGACGTGAAGCAGTTCTAAAACTGAAGTTATACAACTAAATATTAGGTTTATGCAGGGGCGGGCTGGTGCTGTTTATCCTGGGAGGCAGAAATGTCCAGCCAGCCCAAGATGAGGAGCGGGAGGGGGGGGATGTTTTTGCTGTCAGGACTGAAGGAGGAGCGGGGAAGGGGGGAATGCTGAAACATATTAACTATAAATGATCCAGGGATAGGAATTAACCCTTGTGTATTTCTGCGTTCAGCCAATGCTATATGACAGAATACAAACCAGGTGACGGTTCTATGTTTTTTATATAAATGAATGACCAACAAAGGGGCCCTCTATACACTGAAAAAACTTGGAGCCCGACTGGGCTTATATAGACCACAACAACAGATTACCATACAGCACATATGTTTGAGAATATTACTAAAAAATGAACTAAACACATTGCATTATTATCACACACAAATAAATATGGATGTATAGTATATGATAATGACAAAAATTGATAGTTAAGAACCATGCAAACTGCTGTGTCGCATACCCCAACACAAATTGAAATGAATAGTAACCTCCAATATATAAGAAAAAACATTAAATGCATGTGAATGTCGAGACCACATTCGATGTAAGATGACCAAGATGTTTATTGAAGAGATTTTTATCAGTGCTATTTACATTATAAAAAAGAACCTGTTAAACATAACAGGTACGTGATGTTATATATAGAAAGTAATAAAAGGGGATGAACTATTATGACATTCTCTGTGTGTAACTGCCTATAGTTTTTATTCAATATCTTGTTACTCTTCTTACATTTTGTCTATGAATGTGTGTCTTATATTACAATGCTATTCACGTTATAAATGTAACATTATGTTTTCCCAATAGATGTATCATAACTTGATTAATAAAAATACAAATCATTCATGATAAGGCAATCAGGGTCATTACCAAGGTCTTACACGAACACAGGTTTTTGAGGAAAATGAAAAGGAGTTTATACTCTTATGTATTAACTATCTTTGTAAGATACATTTTTTCAAATTTAACAGTGTATTTTATGTCCAATGCTGTGGATGTCCCATGGGTGCTAAATTTTCACCTCCCTAGCAAATCTATACATGATGGGCTGGGGGGAGGAATTTTTGCATAACTATAGCAACCCTTTTTTGGAATGTATCCAGTGGTGCGGCAGATACATCGATGATATGGTCCTCATCTGGGCCGTATCATCTGGTGTGTCTCCAGCACCAAATCCGGAAGATTTGGTCTTATACTTCAATAAAAATAACTACAACTTGACCTTCACAATGGAGATGCAGGCAACTGGACTCCTTTTCTTGATGTTATTCTCTTTGGAGATGTAGAGACTGGTGCTATCAGCACCAAGCTATATCGCAAGGAGATTAGTGGAAACACTGTTGTCAGGGTCGATAGCTGCCATCCTGATCATGTTAATAAAATCTTCCTATTGGCGAATATATTCGTGCCAGGAGAAATTGTTCTAAAGAATGTGGTTACAGGTTGGAGGAAGCAAATGTATGTGGGAGATTAAAAGAAAGCGGTTATAAAGATTGAGTTATTCAATGTAAACAATCTATTGCAGAACAGAGAAGTCACAATTTTCTCCTGTTTGACGATATTGAGGGGACAAAGGAAAGAGTCTGCAGTCGGAAATATAAGAAAAATTATTATTCCAGTTCTGATTCCACACACAACTCAAAAATGTTAAAATCTCTACAGCATTCCCCTACATTTATCACTCAATACAGCCAAGATTTTAACAGTATCAAAAAAGTATTGAATATGAACATGCCAATCCTGTTTCAGGATGATTCCTTGCAGAAAATCCTGGCTAGAGGATGGGAGGTCGGGCAGTAAGTAAATCCAAGAGTATAGGCAGTATGCTTTCCCCCAAGCGTCTTTAAGTGAAACATCTTATAAACCAACATGGTTGTCATATGAAGGGGTCCTATAAATTTGGAGGACATAAGTGCAATTTGTGCCAGTATGTTAACGTCAGCAATGCATTTTGTAACAACTCAACTAAGAAACTGTTTTACATTGCTTCATATATAAACTGCATTACAACTCATGTTGTTTATTTAGCTACTTGCACAATCTGTGGTCTCAGCTATGTGGGTTGTACAACCCGCACTCTTAAAAAACGTTTGGCTGAACACATTTCAGCAGCCAAACCCAACTCCAATGGATTATGAGTTGGAATGTCGGGTTTGTCCCGACATTTTAGGGACCTCCATAATGGCAACTTTTCCTCTCTATCTGTATATGAGTGTTCACTGACCATATCGGGTGGGGACTGGGAGCACACATTACACAACAGAAATTATTCTGGATCTTGCAACTAATGCCCGCAGCCCCACTGGATTAAATTCCTGTAATGATCTATTGTATTTTTATTAATCAAGTTATGATACATCTATTGGTAAAACACAATGTCTACATTTATAACGGGAATAGCATTAGTAATACCAGACACACATTCATAGACAAAATGTAAGAAGAGTAACAAGATACTGAATAACATAACTATAGGCAGTTACACACAGAGAATGTCATACCAATTCATCCCCTTTTATTATTACTATATAACATCACGTACTTGTTATGTTTAACGGGTTCTTTTTATAATAATTGTAAAAATATTCTTCATCAATAAACATCATCTTACATCGTATGGGGTCTCCACATTCACATGCAATTAATGTTTTTTTTTTATATATATATTGGCGGTTACGGTACTATTCACTTCAGATTGTGTCGGGGTATGCAGCATAGCGGTTTGCATGGTTGTGGCAACTTCTTGCAATCTGTGTATCCGCTGTTGTTACAGATCCCGACACTTGATACATTTAGTCTCTTATTAATTCTCCATTATTTGGAAGGAGGAAGTATCCTGTATATGATGTTATCTAGACATTTTTTAGTCACCTGTTTGTGACATTAAATGAGGAAAGTTAGAGTTCTGATGTAGAATGGAGCAAAAATATCAACATTGTATGTGAATTTGTTGGAGAACAAACATCATGACTATAAATTAGTGGCACTTTCTTTGCATGGAGTGCGGATGATCGTTATCTTTGATCTGCATATGGAATTTGTAAAAGAATATATGGTTCTCAACTATCAATTTTTGTTATTATCATATACTATACATCCATATTTATTTGTGTGTCATAACAATGTGATGTGTTTGGTCCATTTTTTAGTAATATTCTCAAACATATGTGCTGTATGGTAATCTGTTGTTGTGGTCCATATAAGCCTAGTTGGTTTCCCAAAGTTTTTTTTAAGTGTATAGAGGCCCGTTTCTTGGTCATTCCTTACATAGAACCATCACCTGGTTTGTATATTGTATATAGCATTGTCTGAACACAGAAATTAACAAGGGTTAATTCGTATCCCTGGATCATTTATGGTTAATATGTTTCAGCTGTAGGTGTGTTTTTTTTTTTTTTTTAGTATATCTATATGTGTGTTTTAATGTGGATGTGCTAAGGATTAAGAAGTTTTTCGAAATGCGTCTAGCTGCCCCTGGAGGGCGTGGAGGTGATTTTATCTGCTTATTTGAAATAAAGGATTTGAAGATAAAGATGGATTTCACCGGTGTTTCTTCAATATTTCTACTCACATAGGCGGTTGCCAAGCCGTCACACCGGTGCAGGAGTCCGTGGGTAATTGGTGGTGGAGCGGCTTCCCCTCCCCTTTCCTACATTGAGTAAAATTATATATATTTCTCTTCAAGTTTTGATTAAGTAAACAGTGTGCAATGTCTCCAAAGCATGGCAATAAAAGCTATTAATAAAGATTTTGGGCTTAACGCATGTTTTTGAACACATTGCTATTATTTTGGACACAACTGTATTATCCAAGATGAAGCGTTTTTTGCCGCCTCCTGGCCCCATCCCCATCGCTACACCCCTGAGTAATAGCACCACTATAAGTACCCCAAAATATATGCATATATGTGGATGCATTTAACTGCAGTTAGGTCGATTCTACAAAAACTAGTGCAAATAAAGAGAAGTCCTCCTTAACAAGCAGACTATCACAGTTATTATACTGAGTAAAAAAATAAATTGACTTCAAATGGTTTCTGTGTTTGTACCCATAGCACACGTCACTGTATTAAAGGGAATCTGTCATGTCAAAAAGAATGTAATTAACCTGCAGATAAGAAGGTAATCTGAAGATTTATGGCGTTCGGAATCTGCCGTGTGCCTGCACTTTGAACCCACTGCTTGGAGGAAAAGGAAATTTATTCCACCAAGAAGTGTGGAGGATTCAGGCACCGGGGTGGCGCCAGCGTGGGATCAGTTGCCGCTCTGTGTATCAAAAGCGGCGGCTGTAACCACAGCGTCTGCGCTGACAGCAGACTTAATGCTGAGTGGCTGTCAG
>JARQOC010000006.1:71282448-71302644 GCA_033576535.1 Allobates femoralis | reverse complement strand
AATAAAGTTATGTTAAAACCAAGCGCACCATTGTTTTACTTATGAAATTCTCAATAAGTTTGATGTGTCACATGACCCTATTCCCATTGAAAAAAATAAAATTGGAACAAACCCATCTGGGAAAGTTTCCCCCCTCCCATATACTAATGTGCCACAAACAGGAAGCTGATATCACCATCAATTCCCATTTAATTTAGGTGCATCCATATACATGACCCACCCAGTGCTTCCCTTCCCACTGCCATGCAAAAGTCCTTGGAGATCGATGACTTGTTCATCTTGATAAATGTTGATTGGTCTCCACTGTCAGTGGACAGCTGTATGCGCTTATCCATCAGGACACAACCAGCAGCAGTGAAGACACGTTCAGAGAGAATGCTGGCTGTGGGCATGACAAAATCTCCAAGGCATGAGTAGAGAGCTCAGGACACTTTTATACATTTGTAACCCAAAATGCACAAGGGTCCAGTTCCACAGTCATGGTATAGATATTAAGTTGTAGATACTCCTGTACCATCATCTCTAGGCATTCACTATGTGTCATAGTTGGCCTCTGTTCTGGCATTGCAAAGGATGGTCTAAAAAAAAAGATCAAACGACTCCCAAAAATTGCTTGTAACAAATGTACTGCTGCTGGTATCGTTTCTGTGATAATAACACAACATACCCCAGGTTGGAAGTGTAGACCTGCAAAGTTTGGATACGCTCTGAAGCCACCAAGAAAGACACAGCAGAACCAAGTCATCCTACAGTCAGGAGATCAGAAAGACCAAACAAAAGGTATCCCAGCTAGATGCCTTTCTTATATGGCCAGAACACTTCCTGAACCAGAGCCACAGTCATGGCAAGAAAAAACTGCCTGTCCATGACAAGCAGAAGTGAATAAATGACGCTGATGAAGAGATGGAATCACTTCACCAACTCCATACATGGGAGCTTATGGAGCTACCACAAGGAAAAATGAATGTCAGAAGCCAAAGGTGCGTCAACACCAATGAATCAGTCATGCTTAAAGTTAGAAGAAGAAGATCTGCTACCCAGCAATGAGAGTTAAAGACAAACAGTGGGAACGCTTCTGTACATAGCAACCACAACTCATACAGATATCACAGCCACAGTTGGAATTCTTTGCCGACATGTAAGCAAGCCGTGCCAAAGAGACTGGACTGCGATTAAGAGAATTCTTCAATATCTTAAAGAAATTCAAAGGCTAAATATTAAGATATCTGCATCAGGAGATCTCACTCTCAGAGGTTATGTGGATGCAGATTGGGCTGGAGAGTCAAGTGATTGGAAATCAACAAGTGGATACTTGTTCAAGTTAGGAGAAAATTCAATTTCTTGGTCCAGCAGAAAACTGCAGCTGCATTGTCTTCGACAGAAGTAGAATATAAGTCTGCTGCTTATGCAAGTCAAGAAGTAATTTGGTTGAAACAACTTTTGGAAGATTTCGGCAAGCCACTAGCTCAGCCAACAGTTATTTATGAGGACAACCATGGATGTTTTAAACTTGCCAGCAGTGAGAAGATTAGTGCAAGGACTAAGCACATTGACATAAAACATCACCATTTACATGACTTAGTGAAACGTGGTGTACTCAAATTTGTTTATTGCAAGTCCAACAAGATGATAGCTGATGGTATGACAAAGCCATTATCAAAAGCCAAGTTTGAGGACTTTAGAACCGCAATGGAACTAACAGGATAAGTAGTTGTTGAATGGGGGTGTTGGAATATGTTTAGTGCAACAGCTCCATTCCTATATATGATTTTTCTGTTGCTAGGTTTGTATGTTGTCTATAATGTTGGAACAAAAAATTTCCCAGAGGCTCACACAGGAAGAGCATCTAACTGGATCCAGTTTCCTGTGTCTGTGTATGAGAGAAGAAGGTGCCGCAAATGCTGCCCAAAGACTAAGACACATAAAATTTGTTTTATTCTTGATCTATAATGGTACCTTTACACGCCGCTACCGAAGGTAGCAGCAGGTAGGCACCGCACGTACGCGTTTTCAACAGTTGCTAACGGTGCCTGATTCCGCAAATACACGCCGCCACAAGGTGCTCCACAGAAGGTATTTTCGTTCCCCGGAAGTGCCGACGGGTGCCGCAGGTTACCTTCTGTGGAGCACCTTCCCTGATTTACACGCCACTACAACAAGGGAATCTGGGCGTACATATTGTGCGCCATAACTACATAGGCGTGACAGAGTAGTGTATTACGCGACGCTCGTACGGTGATTGGACAATGCAATAACATCATGATTGGCCAGCCAGCGCAGGGAGGCTGGCTAATAAATGACGCTATAGCAAATGTGTATTGTGACTGGTCAGCTCGTTAAATATGCCGCCCTGTGCAGGACAGCCAATGGGTACACAGTAGTCCCCACCAATGATAGCTGATGGGGCGTGGTATACATGACGCTCTAGCACGCCCCAGGTAACTCAAATACCATGCCTGTGCCCCAATTACACGCCGCCACCATAGGGGTTATACCTGCTTATTTTTCAGCACGGCTGAAAGACAGGTATCCAAAGAGACAGGAAGGTACAACCTGAATTACACGCCGCCACTTCGCGGTGTTTTGAAGGTAAAAGGTACAATTGTCTCCGACACCTGCCGGTTTCTACCTCTCGGTAGTGGCGTGTAAAGGTACCATTAAGCTTATCTTATTTGTTCCTGTTGCTGAATAAAGAAGTTCTGTTGTCACACGTTTGGAGAGTATCCTGAATAATCCGCTGCCAACAGAATCAAATCGCTAGCTAGCTATTTTTCTAAATAGCACACACAAAAGCAGCATCAGTGGCAAAAGCAAGACTGTCAAAGAGCTCTAACACTGTGAAAATGGCAATGACGGGAAATGGCCGGTTCTTATATGCCAAGGACATGTGACTTATCCAGCCACTGACATAAACTCTTGTGTGCAAAAAGTGCAATTAGCTTTATGGGTGCTGATTGGCTGCCAGACTGGACCACCCACAATAAGTGTGAGAATAAAAAAATGGAGACCTGCACTTATTTGACCTGAGCTCTCTCCCCTCCCACCCACTATACTAGACACTGACACTCTGATAGTGTAGAGCAGAAGCATTAGTGCCAAAGCACTAATGCTTTCTGTCATCCAGTTACCGAACAAATCCTGAATTTCTGACTTTTAAGCAAAATTTTCAAGGGGAGTAAACGAACATTGCCAAATTTGGTCCCGATTTGAAATTGGCGAACAAAGTTCTCTCATCTCTAGTGTCAAGCACGCTCGTTCATCACTACATGCAATGAAAGACAGATTTAACCCAGGTACGCAATGCATATGAGTCGGTCGACAGGGTAGGGAGTACTCGGATACCAGGACAGGGGGTTACTTCAGTGGGGATCACGGCTGGTCGGTTCCCGGTTCCGTGCCCTGGACCCTCATTGGCGGTGTGGGGGTGATGATGATGGGGAATTTGTATCGTGACACCACCTGTGGTACCTGGTAATAGGGTTACAATGCTGCGGCCGGCCCCTGAGGTGATGGGAATGCAGATTTTGTAGTATAGCTTAGTGATGGGCGAATCCTAAATTACTCGGAATCGCTTGACTCTAGCGAGTCCGAGCCCAGGACTCGCTACTCGTTGCGAGTCTAGCGAGTCCAATGTTAATGAATGGGGAAGCGAGTAATAGCGAGTAGTGTGAGATTTACAAATCGCAGATGTGTCTCGGAAGCTTCAGCCTGAAGCAATCCGAGTTTTGTCATTTATTTGCATTGGACTCGTTTACTTTGCAACTGTAATCGCTGGGAAACTCGCACAGATAAGAGTCCTGTCTTCTCAGTGTGCTGGCTGCCAGCTCCAGGTCCTAGAGCCCGCCTGCTGCCTGATGTAGCAGAGCTGAGATTGTTCTCAGTCTGCTCATTCCCTGTGTACAGACATGAATGTCTGTGCACAGAGATAATGTAGCAGAGCTGAGATTGTTCTCAGTCTGCTCATTCCCTGTGCATATACATCTATATCTATGCACAGGGGATGTAGCAGAGAGGACATCGCGTTTTGGACTGCGTTGGACGGAAGAGGATTTTTTTAATTAAAGATGGAGTCCCTAATGGCTTTTTTTTTTTTTTATTTCTAATAAAAAATTTTCTTTGTGTTGTGTTTTTTTTAAAACAATAGAAATTCATGGCGGTCATGTCTAATATTGGCGTGACCGCCATAAATTTCGGGATTAGGGCCAGCTGATAATACAAAGCTGGCCCTAACCTCTTTATTACCCAGCGTGCCACCGCTACCAGGGCCGCTGGAAGAGCGGGGTTCAGCGCCAGAGGATGGCGCTTCAATGAACGCACCATCTTCTGGGGCGGCTGCGGGCTGCAATTTGCAGTGGGGGGTGCCCAGAAAGCTTGGGCATCCCTGCGCTGCGGATTCCAGCCCCCAGCTGCTTAGCTGTACCTGGCTAGACATAGAAATTGCGCGGAGCCCCACGCATTTTTTTTTTAATTATTTCATGAAATTCTGAGATTCTGACTCTGACTCTGAGACTCTGAAATTCATGAAATAATTAAAAAAAATGCGTGGGGCTCCGCGCAATTTCTATGTCTAGCCAGGTACAGCTAAGCAGCTGGGGGCTGGAATCCGCAGCGCAGGGATGCCCAAGCTTTCTGGGCACCCCCCGCTGCAAATTGCAGCCCGCAGCCGCCCCAGAAGATGGCGCGTTCATTGAAGCGCCATCCTCTGGCGCTGAACCCCGCTCTTCCAGCGGCCCTGGTGGCGGTAGCACGCTTGGTAATAAAGGGGTTAATACCAGCTTTGTTATACAAGCTGGTATTAAGCCCGAGAGTCTTAATGTCAGGCCACGTTTGACCCAGCCACTAAGAATCTCCAATAAAGGGTTAAAAAAACACAACACAGAGAAAATTTTTTATTTGAAATAAAAAAAAAAAGCCATTAGGGACTCCATCTTTATTAAAAAAATCCTCTTTCGTCCAACGTAGTCCAAAACGCGATGTCCTCTCTGCTACATCCCCTGTGCATAGATAGATGTCTATGCACAGGGAATGAGCAGACTGAGAACAATCTCAGCACTGCTACATCATGTCTGTGAGCAGGCGGGCTCTAGGACCCTGGAGCTGCACAGAGCAGACAGCTGGACTCGGCTCGCAATGTAACAGCAGTTACTTTGCGAGTTTCCCTGCTATCACTGGCACAGTAGCCGAGTCTAATGCTAGACAATGACAATCCTAGTTTTGTCAGCGTTTCTGACAAAACTAGGATTGATATTGATTTGCATTGGACTCGTGCGAGGGAAACTCGCAGAGTGCCGAGTCCTGCGAGTCCCTTACTACTCGCCGAGTAACGAGTCCTAGCGAGTAGATTCGCCCATCCCTAGTATAGCTCCCCACAGGTAGAGCTTTACCTCAGGGCAGCGGGGTGGATGAGGGGAGTAGTAGTAGCGGTTCTGTTGTGAACGCGGCGGTGAAGCAGGCATACACACACACACACACACACACACACACACACACACGAGTCTCTGTTTCAGTACCTTTTTACTGATGTCCGGTAACAGGCACAGTCCAGGAGGGTAACCAGGTTTGGAACGTCCACCTTGGAGAGTTGTGAGGCCTCCTCTGTTAGTGTGTGCGGTAATTGGGGTAAGTTCTGTCTGGACCTGAACCTGTAGCTCTTTCTCCTTCTCCCTCTCAGGATGCTACTCCACAACCGACTATGAGGACCTTGCTGGGGGGATCCCTATTCTCCTCTTGGGCCCCTGGTCCTATGCTTGGTCAGGTTTGGTGTCTTGCTTTCTTTACCTCAGGTTGACTAGATCCTCCTGGTCTGTCCGGGCTTTCTCTAGATTAATAGCAGCTTCAGGCTCTGGTGTCCGGGTGAGCTAAAGGGATCTCAGATCTGTTTCCTTCTTCTGTCTTCCTACCTCTTCCACTGGCCTCCGTCCCTCTCTCTAGGGCGCTGCACAGCTGGGTCAGGTTTCCTGGTTCTGGGCCTGGCTTGGTCCCAGCAACCAGCTCATTCACTAACTGCTCTCTCCTCTGCAGTCTCTCTGAAACTAACTTCAGTACTAACTGGATTGACTGCCTCTGCAGACTGACTGACTCCTCCCCTCAAGCCTGGATCTTTATAGGGGATGTGGCTTAAGGGCAGCCAATGGGACTCCCCCTTCAGGCCTGGGGTGGAAGGAGTTGTGTACTGTGTGTGCCAAGGTGTACATGTGGCGCCCCACCAAGCAGGCGTCACTAAGGGGTACTGCACCTGTAAAAGAGGTGCAGATACTCCAGCTGCAGGTGGACCCTAGGATGGTGGGTGGGACCCATAACAAGCACTCCCACACTAGTTTACACTGTGGGAGGTTACGCGGGAGGGAATAAAATCACCTCTAGGGGTGGACAAGGAGGTCTTTGCCTCTAAGTGTTGCTGCTAGGTCACTCGGCTGAGGGACCAGGGAGAGATGGAAGAAGAGGAAAGGGTCTAGGAGAAAGGAACTTTTCAGGAGAGCAGCCGGTTTGGGAAGAGGGGCCGTTGTCAGGTTCTCCCAGACAGGTTACCGGGCACTGGAGCCCGCACCTGTGGGATACTTTAGGACCACAGAGAATCCGGAACCCAGTGGAGTCTTCAATTCTCCCAGGCACCAGAGCAGACCGAAAGAGGGAACCAGGCACCACCAAAGGAACGAGCGGCCAGCCAGTAGAGGGTCACCCGACGGCAGCAAAGGTGAGAGAGGAAAGGAGGTCAGGCTGATTCCAAGTCACCAGGCTTCACACCACAAACTGGAAGGCAGGAAGGAACAGACGGGGTTAGAGAAAGAAGGCACACGAAGGGTTCCACCATACCACCTGGGATCCGCCTGCAGCCACCCAATAAGTTACCTGTCCTCATAACATCAGGAGTGCTGAACTGTAACTTTGTATGAATGCAAGTGGACTGTAAAGTACCCGGTGGAAAAGTGACTTTGCTCTGTCTGTGTTTCCTTTGAAAGAACTTGTTCCCCATTCAGGAACGCTGCCCCGGAGGTCCAGCCCTACCTGTAGAGGACTCTGCCAACTTGCCGCATCACCATCTACCTCCAGCGGACTGTGGCGGCGCTGGTGACACATCACCAGAAACTACAGGTGGCGTCACGACAAACTGTATATAGCATCCCCTGTAAATATTCCACTTTTTCAAAGAAGTCTCCCAGGACATGGGATCAGGCGCAGCTACCACTCCCCGTGACACAGTTAACCCCTTGGAGCCTGATACCAGAGTACCCCAAAGCCTGGGGCTCGACATACATCCTTCCCTGCAGCGGTGGGTCCTGTGGCAATCCCCCGCAGGGGTGCCACACATACAAGTACATGGAGCAAGTCATGTCCGCAATTTGCAGTCAAGGCATGCCCCAATTTAACACACACACACAAAAAAAAAAAAATCCAAAACTCCATCTTTAAATTCTGATTCACTATTGCCAGCAATTACAGCTCCATTTAATGTTCGATATCATTCATACTCATGTGCTACCACCCTCTGACCTTTACTTACGTAAAATCAGTTTCTTTATCTTGGACCATCTACTATGAGACCCGCGTGGCGGAACGCCATCAGACACCCTCACATGTGATTCTTCCCTGCATGAAAATGGGCAAAAGAAATGTAAACCTCAGTCTGACAAATTGATTCCCATTTCCTCTTCAGAGAAAAAAAAAAAAGCTAAATCATGTGAGTCCTGCCTTTCTCCACAGCTTTCCAATCTGAGGAAGACTTGCCATTAATGAGGAGGTGAATGCAGCCTCATTCTCCAGCACATGGACTTTGGAGCTTTGAATTTTTATTTTCTTTTTGGGAATTTTTAAAGTTTAGCTTAACAATATATATTATATATACTTTTTTTTATTTTCCAAAAACTAACAAGTGAGTGACATTTTATTCATTGTAAATGGAGAACCACAAGAAAGCCTTCAGTGCCAAGCATATAGCCGGGGTAAGTCCTCCTAATGCTGCTGAGCGGCACAGTCTGTGCAGATTATATACTGTCATTATATACTGTCATTAGAATGGGTTTATTATTACCAATGGATTATCGCCTTGGGTTAATTCCTCTATGTATGTGCTCTGTTGTGTAGTAAAATGGTATGAATGGCCATTTAAGGTTCCAGACACATTGTTCTGTTATGTATGACTTGAAAGACCTTGAATATTGTACTTTAGTTTGGGACCTCTTGGTGTTGCATGAATATTTGTAATACTGCAAAATCAAATGCAATAATATTGAAATGTTGCATATACGGTAATTGTATGTTGCATGGATTTTTAAGGGGACCAGATGGAAAAAATGCATGTAAATAACAAAAAGTAAAAAAAAAAATCCCTCCAAGTGATTTTTTTTTCTTGCCATGGCATGTACACATTCAATTTCATCCAACAAAATAGGATTAGGTGCTCAATGTGTCTGTGCGCCTAAACTACATTATATGTCTACAGCTTTTCCCATGTTAGGGGATGTTCACACAAGGCGATTTTGCAGCGCTTTCTCTGCAGCCAAACCTTCACTGTTGGCTAAAGACATTGCATACAATGGCCGCTTTACACGTCGCGATATCGCAGCGCAACATCGATAAAAAGTCATGTGGTTTGGCCGTTGCAGTTGATATCGTTCGTGCGTTGTGTCGTGTAAATGGGTAAAGCGGCACAAAAACAACCTAACTACGATATTGCAAGAAGATTGTGCATGCTCTCCAACCGTACGATATTGTGTAGGCGATGTGGCAGGATCGTGCTGTGTGATGGCGCAACTACGATTTGGAGCGCAACTTCCCCTATTCACTCCAATGTTAATGCTCGGTCCCTGGGTTGCTCATATCCAGCGCAAAGAAGGGGCGTACACCATCGTAGTTTCGTTGCCTGCCGATCTCTCCCTGTGTGACATCTACTATGCGATCTTGGACAAATGCCAAAAACGTGCGCGCTCCCGTGAGATCGTATGCAATATCGGAACGATATTGCGACGTGTAAAGCGGCCCCATGAGGCAGCACATTGTTGCATTTTTGCTACATTTTTTTTCATGTGGTTTACATATGAGATTTGTCTACAGAAGAGGTTAATAAAGTTTATTTTATTCCCCAAAAAATGCTGCAAAATCGCAGCACACTTTTTTTGCAGCAGTTTTGCACTCTGTGGCTGAAAAAAAACTGCAGAAATGCTGCAAAAAACAAAGAATTGACATGCTGCAGCTCTCAGATTGTCAGGAATAAAATAGACTGTGTGTGATGAGACCTCCGAACTCCATACTTTGGGCTACGTTCACACACAGCGTAATGCTGTGTTTTGAGGATCCTTTTGAGCAAAATCTGCACAATAAGGGCCCACAAAGCGCAGCGACTCTGTGTGAACACCACTGCGCTATACGCTGCGCTTACTCACCTCGCCCGCCCCGGTGATCTTCCTCATCCCGAGGTCTGCAGCGAGTGCGCCTCTAGGACCCTGCAGCACATGTGACCGGATGATGTTGCTTGGTCACATGTTCTGTCCAGGTCCTCCACAGGTCCGTGCCGTCAGGTTGAGGAGGACGCCAAAAATTGACATGCACTCTAATGCACCTGCTTCACCCAAAAGTCGAAAGCATCGTGCTGAAGCAAAAATGGAAATGCATTGACTTGCTGAGACCAGCTAACTCACTGCATTTACTACAATCGTGCAGCTCCACAAGGTCCTCACAATTATACATGCACATAATATGTAATCCAATTTACACACATTACCATAGGGCCCAAGCCCTGTTATCTGAGGCGGGGTCAGGAATGTGATTGTATTTTAGTGCGGATCAACCCACAGCAAGAATTGCCATGCTGCAGATTTCTGCACCAAAATACACAGTAATATCTGCTGATAATTTAAGTGGCACACAGCCTACAGGAATCAGCTTAAAACCCATAGGCGTTCCTGGGAAAACGCGTCTGCGCAGATATGTGGCAGATCTGTACCAAATACACAAAATACGCATATGTGGAATGGCCCTAAGGCTATTGTCCTTCCACTGGGTGTATTAATTGTGCTGTGTTTTAGCTGCACATAATACAGCTGTTTTATCAAAAACTGCATCAAAACCACGTATTGTGTTTGTGCTGCATTTTCTATGGGATTAGAATGGCAGTCAATGGGGAAAATGCAGCACAAAAACGGACAAGTAATTGACATGGTCATTTCTGAGAGCAGGCGATTTCTGCAGCAAAGACTGATCACCCACAAATGCACATTGGGGTACAGCATTTTTAAATTCACATAGACTTTAATAAAAATGTTGTGAGTAATCCGTTTTTGCTGCTGAAATTCCCCCCCAAAAATCACCAAAAACGCATGAGACACGCACAGTGGACATAGTTGCCTTATAGTTGCAGGGGACCAAGCCACTCTGAAGACTAGTATTAGACAAATGTAACAATGTGTCCATGATTTC
This sequence comes from Allobates femoralis, assembly GCA_033576535.1. Lineage (NCBI taxonomy): Eukaryota > Metazoa > Chordata > Amphibia > Anura > Aromobatidae > Allobates > Allobates femoralis. The sequence goes on along the minus strand of JARQOC010000006.1, from coordinate 71,292,231 downwards.
ACTGCAACCAGTGAGTTGTAAGCAATGTCTGCACAGATATCTCTGCGTATAACGGTACCTTTACACCCAACACCACCCAACTGCAGGCCAGGAGACTGAGGGCGAGATTGCTTCTGTGGGAGAGCACAGACCCCATCTGCTGGCTTAAGGAGGGAAGAGGTAGAGGGGGTGGGTCAGGAGGTTAGAAAGGAGTAAGAAACAGCAAAAAAGGGAGTCATATGTCCGGAGACGTCCTGGGGACTGGAGACACCATCCCACTCATCCCAGGACAAGAGGGAAGGGGTTCTAGGGGGCACAAGAGTGGAGGAACCACCCGTGGTGCTCCGAATCCAATACCAGTCGCTAGTGAATAGAGGGACCAGGTCGCAGAAGGGGCCAGCCCAGAACTGGTGGAAGTGTTGCACGCCTGAAAACTGGAGTCGACTGTGTCTGCAGGAACAGTGGCCAAAGACCGTGGATACTCGACGAGAAGGTGGACAGACTTGGGGCCAGAAGACCTTGAGCGTCGCCTGACAAGGCCCGCGGCCACCAGATTGAGACACTGCCCATGAAGATGTAGGCAGGAGAGGAGAGTAGCCAGCGTGGTGAGGCGGCCAGGAAATGTTCACGAACTTTGTCTTAGTGAAGTGGCCCCATATCATCTGAGAGCTTGCCAGACTGCGCCATGAAGGAGCACAGCACCCGGTTGAGTGGACTTGAGTGATCGCCCTGTAAAGGTAAAGAACTGCAACCTTGGTCTCCTCCAGTTATTCTCCGTGCCCTCCTGCATCGCTGCACCAACACCATCACTATAGACTTTTCACACTGACCCTGCGGTTACGCTCTACCTGTGGGGAGCGACACCATCCAGACTGCCATTCCATTGGCCCCAGCGGTCCCACAGCAGCGCTAGTCACAACAACCAGACTAACCACAGGTGGTGTCACGAACTTATCCCTTGTACATATTCCCTTTTATTGCACGCCCAGGGTCACTGCCACCATGAACAACCCACCGAACCGACTGGCCTGGTTACCTAGTACCCCCGGCCTTGGTGGGCATCACAAGTCCATGGCAACTTCTCTCCACCTGCCGCCCTGGATTGACAGGTCTCTGCTTATACAAGTCTACAGCGAAGCTCGGTACCAAGTAGCTAAATAAAATTATGTATTTCTCTGAAACGCTGCAGCATTTTGGAGTTGCACATACCTGGCTGAGTTTATACAGCCTGTGACTGGTACGTGCTGTCCAATCAATGGAGAGCATGGTCAAGGGCTGGCTACAGATTTTTGTGGATGCCTGGCGCAAGAGTCTTAATGAGCCCTTTTACACTCCGACTCCACCCCTCCAAATTATATATGACACAAACAGGTCTGCTACATACCCATAGACATAAATGGCTCTGCTACATGCACACTTCACATAGTACACAGCTTTACTACATGAACGTACAGATACAACACACACACAGCACTGGTACATGCCCAATTCATGTACATACAGATGCACGCAGCACTGCTACATGCACACTACACATAGACATACATGTCCATAGACATAGATGGCTCTGCTACATGCACAATGTAGACACACAGCTCTGCTACATGCACACTACACATAATGCACACACACAGCTCTACTACATGAACATAGAGCTACACACAGCTCCAGTACATGCCTAATTCATGCACATACAGACACGTGCTGCTCTGCTACATGCACACTACACATACAGATACACATATGGCTCTGCAACATGGACACTACATACACAGCTCTGCTACATGTACAATGCATACACATACAAACACACACAGCCCTGCTACATGCACATACAAACACACAGCTCTGCTACATGCACATACACATACACAAATACAGATATACATAAATACAAATGCACACATACAGATACACATATATTACCACATTCAGATGATCTTGATCTATGCAGAGCAGAAGAGGAGGCACTGGGAGCTTCAGGAAGGCTGCAGAAGTTAAGCAGAAGCAGTTTCTTCTAGGACCTTAATTTCAGTCATGTGATAAGTCACATGACTGGAACTGGCAGGTCCTTAAGCCTCCATTAAGCTCCCGGTAAGCTGGTTCTCCTGCTGTGTACTGATCACATGGATCAGTGCAGAGCAGGAGAGGAGAGAGGGAGGGAGTGCAGCTGTGTGTGAGCGGGTCCTTCTGCTTCTGCTCACAGACAGCTGTGGGCCCTCAGTGCTGCTTCAGGGCCCCGACACCTGCCTGGGTATGCCAGGTGCTGGCGTCGGGCCTGCATGGATCAGCTGTCAAGTTCTCTTTAACCTATTTGTGATGCCTTTTGTTGATATTTTTTTCTGAGTGTTGCATGTAGCCCTATAATTATCTGTATAAAATTAAAAGTATAATTTTATAATGAAAAAAATTCTAATCAAATTTGCTGTGGTCTTCACATTGTGCTATTACACAGTTTTTAGCTGCACCACAACTCAGTCTGACCATAGCCCAATAGTATTGTTTAACAGACGAGGTTAGTCAGTGCTCATAGTATGTGTGCATAAAGTCTGTATATAATATGCGATTCTGAAAACCACGAACAGTAGAATTTAATCTTTCCTTAATCTCCGGATGAAGTTTCTTAAGCAATTATTTTCAGCATGTGGATGCTGTCAGTGCCATAGTACATCATGTTGTTCCTTAATACCATGCATGTGATGCGTAAGGAGAACAGCCCTGTAATAAGTTACATTGTGGCCAATCTACAAAAAGCATCTTCCAGTTTTTTCTAAATGAAAACTTACAATATGAAAAAGTTTTACAACTTTCTGATACAGAATTGGTGACATATTCAATACTCATTTCAAGAACCACCTGAGAGCTACAGAAACATATGGAATCAGCAGGTACAATTGTTTCAAAGAAAACAATAAGTAATGCCCTCACTCTACGAGTATCCAGCGCACAACACAACGTTCGAGGGTACACCGGGGACACTAAAACATTGGTGGGCACTGTTGCTGAGGAGGAGGGGTAGGGACACCTCTTGCACTCATTTTCAGCTGTACCCTGAGCTCCCCAGTGTCCCTATATGTTTTTTTTCACCCCACTGCTAAACAGGATATCTAGGTCCTTGCTTTTCCTAAACTCACCCTTACTAGTGAGTAGGCTAGAAAGAGCGCTAGTCTCACCACTGCACTAATAAACGCCAAGAGAAGGAAAGACAGACAGGGGCAAAAAGGATAATAACTGAAACTTCATGGCTATGCCCACACTTGTAGGCAGCAGACAGCTTGGCACTGATCAGCACACCAACAGCTCCTTCCACTTGGGTTGCACAGAATGACATTCTATAACCAGCAAAAGCTGATGGGTCATGTGACTATTTGAAGGCGATGGGAGAGGGCACAGAGTAGCTGCACCTGAAAAGAACTACCCAAGAGTTGCTAGCATCAAAACTGACTAACCCTTGGTGCACTAAAATAAAGGAAAACACATTTAATATGAAGAGTCTCACCAGTCAAAAGAGATTCCTATACCCTAATGTCACAAGTCTCCTATACTGGAAACCATTGTGACACCTAAAAGTCAATATCAACCCTTTAAGCAGCCTTGCCACATGACTTAGGATATAAGCCAAACAAGAATCTCAATTTGCAGACATGGTATTTTGGGAGAGGACCTGTACTTATATACACTCCTCAGCATTTAAATTACTACACCAAGAAGGAAAGTTGTTGAAGGAGTAGACAGACTGTTTATGGAGAAACTCTGTGTTAATGAATAATTGCATGAAAAATGATGTGCTCGTCATCTTATGTATATAGTTTCCATTGAATGGTTGTGCAATAAAGAGACTTTTTTTTTTTTTTTTAAAGATCTGGTGGTCTCTTTCAGTGAACTGGTTAACATCTGGTCCTGGCTTGTCGAGGTCAATGGCATCATGCAGTCTGCAAGGGCATACCGCTCCCATGACATGAGTCCACATGCCCAGCCAAGACTCAATCTTTAATATAGCTTGGCTTGCTTAGGCACAAGAAACCCAGCCTTCATCCATGACTACCGCCCTGCACCACGCTACACTTATGTTTATAAGACAGAGAGACTACATTTCTGTGGGACAGCTTTAGTGCATGCAGTACAATAACAACATCACTCTCTCCACCTAGACCAGCTTCTGCATGACCTAAGCGGATCGTAAGCTCAAATGCCTAATATATCCTATGTAGGGATGGCCAAATCCTAGACTACTCGGAATCGCTCGGAGTCCAGGACTCGCTACTCGTTGCGAGTCTAGCGATTCCAATGTAAATTAATGGGGAATGAGTATTGCAGCGATTCCTCTGCTGCCGGACCCTATAAGGGGTCTGGCAGCAGAGGAAAAACCTGCAAATCCCAATGTTATTCTTTTAAAGCCAGCGGCAAAAAGCCACTGGCTTTTAAAGAATAGTAAAAAAAAAAAAAAAGATTGAACCGGGGAAGGGGGGGCGAGTGGGGGCTGAGGGGGGGTGGGTTGAGGGTGGAGAGGGGGGGGGGGGTGCACCGGAGCGGCCGGCTACTTACCCCTGCCTCCGCCGGCACCGGCCGCAGACTCAATCCCCGACTCTCTCTGCTTCTGTTTCCGGAGATTTCCGAACGGTGACAGAAGCAGTGACTAAATTAACTTCCGTCACCGCTCGGGAATCTCCGGAGGCAGAGCGAGTCTGGCTGACAGCAGGGTTCAGCTCAGGTCATAATGACCTGAGCTGAACCCTGACTGTTTAGACAGTTCTCAGCTCTGCTACATCCCTGTGTGTCTATGCACAGGGATGTAGCAGAGCTGAGATTACGTTTTGGACTACGTCGGACGGAAGAGGATTTTTTAAATAAAGATGGAGTCCCTAGTTGTCTTCTGTTTTATTTCTAATAAAATTATTCTTCTCTGTGTTGTGTTTTTTTTTTTTTTTAGATTGATTACTGGAAATTCATGGCGGTCATGTCTAATATTGGCGTGACCGCCATAAATTTCAGGCTTAGGGCCAGCTGATAATACAAAGCTGGCCCTAACCCCTTTATTACCCAGTGAGCCACCCACCACCAGGGCCACTGGAAGAGCAAGGTTCAGCGCCAGAAGATGGCGCTTCAATGAACGTGCCATCTTCTGGGGCGGCTGTGGGCTGCAATTTGCAGCGGGGGGTGCCCAGAAAGCTTGGGCCTCCCTGTGCTGCGGATTCCAGCCCCCAGCTGCTTAGCTGTACCTGGCTGGTCATAGAAATTGCGCGGAGCCCCACGCATTTTTTTTTTTTTATTTCATGAAATTCATGAAATAATAAAAAAAGGGGGCTCGCCTATATTCTTGTGTCCGGCCAGGTACAAATAGGCACCTGCGGGTTGGGGCAGCCCGTCGCTGCCTGCTGGATCCTGCTGGTTCCAGAAATACGGCGAAGCCCACGTCATTTTTTTTTCTGAAAAATAAATAAAACAATCCTAAAAAAGGGACTGCATCTTTATTAACCCCTCGACCATGGTCCAGGGGTTAATAAAGATGCAGTCCCTTTTTTAGGATTGTTTTATGGGGTAAGTAGCCGGCCGGTCCGGCACACTCACGCCCACCCCTGGTCAGGACTCAGTGGGGAAGCAGCAGTGAGCAAATTTCACCGCCGGCTTCCCCGCCTGAGTCCTGAGTCCCTGCACCTGCTCCCCCCGCCCGGTCCTAACTTAGGATCGGGTGGGGAGGCTGCGGGGGGGACGAAGGAATGGTGGACTCGCTACTGTGCGAGTAATAGCTTGGAAACTCGCAGAGTACCAAGTCCTGCGATTCCACTATTACTCTCAGAGTAACGAGTCCTAGTGAGTAGATTCGCCCATCCCTAATCCTATGGCTAAAAGTTTAGCCATACTACATTCAACTTTTCTTGCATCCCTATGAAGTAGATACAGAATGTGGCAATATCCCAAAGGATCTGTATCTTTAAGTCCTGTTTGTTAGTGCTGCCACAGCATTGCATGCAGCATATAGGCTCCCATGAACTATGATTAAAAAAATTTGTACCTATCTGAACATTTTATGTATGATGTGGTGTGAATGCGGTTCCCTGAAAAATGCCCACAGGCAACCCTGACGCCTTACCCTGACGCCTTACCCTGACGCCTTACCCTGACGCCTTACCCTGACGCCTTACCCTGACGCCTTACCCTGGCGCCTTACCCTGGCGCCTTACCCTGGCGCCTTACCCTGGCGCCTTACCCTGTGGGAATTTTTTTGGGGGGTATTTTCCTGGTCACCGTAGATAGCTCTATCTGAGCACTGCATTTCTGCCATTGAAACCAGCAGAAAAGACAAAGATTTTTCGCAAACCTTTTTCCACCACTTTCACTGAATAGATTTCTATTTTTGGCAAAAGACGTATTCATAGTAATGTTGTAGTCCAAGATGGAGCTGTAAACATGGTTTAGTAAGTAACACAGCATTTATACTGTTCCATGAAGACCGATGTTTAATTACTTATGCAAGTTTGGACTAGCGACGTGCATAATTCATTATGCTGGTGTAGTTTATGATCTACGTTGTGTAACAGAGATCCTGCATGAAGCAGAAGATTGTCTGATCACTCACTGATATAGAGTGTGAATCTCTTTACAAAAAGAGCCATTATCCATGGAGGAACATGAAATATGAAGGATCAGTGCAATGGGAAATGCCATGCAGAATAAGTCTGTGGAATGATGCTATATTCCTGTGTGACAGCCAGTTAAGGAGAGATGAGAGGAACCCATTGTAGCCCTTAAGCGGCCGTCACACGCTAAGATATCGCTAGCGATATTGTAAGCGATCACGTGCACGCGCGATCGCTTACAATATCGCTCACATCGCTGGTGAGATGTCACACAGACAGACTCACCAGCGATGTGGAGCCGCGATCTCGCTGGTTACTATGGTACACATCGGGTTACTAGGCGCCGCACGGCGCTTAGTAACCCGACGTGTACCATAGTTACCATCTCCCAGCATAGGCTCTGCCGCTGGGAGATCGTTCATCGTGGTGTCATACACCACGATGAAGCAGATCGTGACATCGTTCATCGCTAGATCTGAGCTCCGGAGCTCAGATCTGCGATGTCACGATCAAGCGATTTTACATAGTAAAATCGCTTGATTACATGCAACGATGCCAAAACGATATCGCTTAAGCGATCAAAAAGGAGATCGCTTAAACGATATCGGGCTTAAAATCGTTGCGTGTGACGGCCGCTTTAGTCCAATACATATTCCATGAGTCTCCCAGGTGTTAGATTAGAATGCCAGTATAAATTAGGTTAGTGTGAATTTGGATGTTTTAGTGAATGCTACCTGAAGTACCTTCCATATCCAAGGTCAGAGAAGCCCAGATGGTAAGCTGAGAGCAAGAAATAAGAATCTGCAACTGAAAAAAGCAAAGGGAGTAACGCAGTGATGAAATGGGATCGGTTGGTTGTACCAGTGGCCATTGCAATGATGAGGGCTTGGAGTAAACCAATAGGCATAAAGTGGGGACTGTCCAGTCATGCAAGTGAGCACAGTGAAGACGAAAGCTTGTAGAACAACAAGAGAGCTTTAGTGGCAACTGGTCTAAATGTGAGCCTCAAGGACAGAAAGGGTTGATAGCCTACTATGGAATAAGGAGCCTGAAGTGTGTGCAGAAAATGGTTAATGTGGGCATGCAGAGAGGCAGAGATAGCTTAGGCGGCCGTCACACGCAACGATTTCTTGCCCAATATCGTTTAAGCGATCTCCTTTTTGATCGCTTAAGCGATATCAGGCAAGAAATCGTTGCATGTAATCAAGCGATTTACGATGTGAAATCGCTTGATCGTGACATCGCTGATCTGAGCTCCGGTTCTCAGATCTAGCGATGAACGATGCCACGATCTGCTTCATCGTGGTGTATAACACCACGATGAACGATCTCCCAGCGCAGAGCCTATGCTGGGAGATGGTAACTATGGTACACGTCGGGTAAATAAGCGACGCGCGGCGCCTAGTTACCCGATGTGTACCATAGTAACCAGCGAGATCGCGGCTCCACATCGCTGGTGAGTCTGTCTGTGTGACATCTCACCAGCGATATGAGCGATATTGTAAGCGATTGCGCGTGCACGTGATCGCTTACAATATCGCTAGAGATATCTCAGCGTGTGACGGCCGCCTTAGACAGACCATAAAAACTCATGGATCTGGAAACTGTATACCGTGTGTGTGTGTGTAGTGCAATTGCTACTGTTAATGCAACATGTTAAGTACTAGTGCTTGACATTAGAAGTCTGTAATGAAGAGTCAGTTAAATCATTCCAGTTGGGTTGATTTCTGGTAGAGGAGCCAAATGGCTTAGTCCATTCTCTCCCCCGAACAATTGGTCACCTGTCCTTGGTGGGAACTTACACGAATTGGGGAAATGCGGAATGCTGATTTCTTCTTACCCAGGCCTGGCTAATGGGAATGGCAGCACACTGCAGCGCTGATATAGGTCCTGAATTGCCGTAGTAGGTCCAGTGGAGGCTCTAATATTCGTGTGGGGTAGGGTGGTTGCAGCATTTACTATATGTCTGCTGGCCGCTGCATCAACCGGGTCTGCGGGCATGCTGGTGAGATGCTTCCCAATGATGAGTGCACTTCCAATGTCAGAACTTGGTCTGCACACGCATGGGGTGAACTGGAAGGGGTGTGCCCTGTCAATGAATGCGTCGGGGGACTTCTGACCTGGAGTTGGCAATCTTCACTTCCAAGGGTCCATAGGAGGTATTTGTTTGGAAGGATCAGCTGTTAACTGGTCACTCATTTAAAAATGGGGTCTGACTGCTAGAAAGTGGGTTTTTGAGCTCTGATTATCCATTTACCTTGGCTATGTAGGAGCAGCATAGCAGCAGCAGCGGCATGGTAAGCTGCAGCATCAAGATAGGTGCAGCAGCGACGAGGAACACTGAAAGCAACAGTAAGGCCAGCCAGCAAAGAAGAGAAGATCAGGATTGATCCATGGTCTCCAGGGAGCAATGCTCAGGTGATCTGAGCAAGCATCCAGTTCTGGTACCCTTATTAAAGGGGAACTTCATGGAGAGAAAACTTTTTAGTACAGTTCCTGCCCTGCTACATGATGAAGCAGAGCTGTACGCTGCAGTTCTAGGATCTATAGATCGCCTATAAATCAATAAAATCATATCTGCTCTTTTGCTCTTCCCCCTCCCTTGTGGGACGTAGAAATTCAGCCTGACAGTTTCATGCTGCTGGTGAGAATAGGAGGTGTGTTGGGGGCATGAATGCTGGGAGCTGCAGGATCATCCTACATTCCAGCCCCCTCACACTTCTGTATGAGAGGGGGTGTGGCAGGGGGCATGACCATGGCCCCTTGCTCATATTACAATCCAGCCCCTGATATACCATCTTATGTAATGTGACAGGGGAGTTTTCACTTCAAATAGCAATCATGTTGACATACCCACTCCAGGGCCGGGGGTACTCGGGAACCGGGCAGCAGTTGTTCTTCATTCTCAGTTCTTTTCACGGGGACAGACTGGGGCCGAGACCCAGTCCCGTGACCCTGGCGGTGTCATTTAATAAAGGGGGATTGACGGCGATGATAGGGAAAAGGGGTATTTGTGATGCCACCTGCAGTGTGTGGCCAAGGGCGGCTGCCGCTGCTTCAGAACCTCTGGGGACTGTGACCATCAGCTTGGATGGTTTCGCTCCCCAGGGCATCGGGATGGAGGCGTCAGTTTCTACCCTGGCAGATATTCATTAGGTCATCAGCACCCGGATGTCTCATGCGGCCGGTGGTCGCCGCTAAGAAAAGACTTGAACAACAGCTGAAG
>JARQOC010000006.1:71233955-71282348 GCA_033576535.1 Allobates femoralis | reverse complement strand
AGACTTGCACACAACAGCTGAAGTTCTGTTACTTTTACTCAATTGTTTCAGCGTGGCCACCAGGTGCTTCCCTTGCCAACCTCCGGTTCAGCGTTGTCTCCACAACCAGGACAGTGCAGTTGAGCCTCAGTTGGTGTTCCCTTCTCTGTCTTGCTAGGTGTTTCTTTCTCTGGTGGTCTCTCAGCACTATAAGCTAGTCTCTCTGCTCCTCTCAGCGCCTCCGCACACAGAGCTTAGGTACCGACAGCCACGGGTGCACAGTTGTACCCCTTTCGAGTACTGCTCCCTAGTTCGGCCGCCTTTTCCAAGTTGTCAGGTGGACGTCCGCAGCTCCCCTTAGGAACTCGGTGCCTCCGGTTCAACGGTTTGGGCCTACAACATGCGAGCCGTATTCCAGGCGGGTTCACTGTGTTGTCCACCAGCCCCTCTTTTCTCTCGCAAGATACAGGCGTACGGGTATGTATGTCTCATTCTGTAACCCAAGGGCTCCATTCTTCCTCTACACCTGTCGGTCTTTCCCTTCCAGGGCGAGCATGGTCGTGCTCCAGCCCATGGGAGTCGACACCACTCCCGACCTCTATTCCTTCACTTCTCCCTCACAATAACTTTCTTTTTCCCTCCCGGCTACGCCTGGGTCCTCCCTCTGGGTCCACCCACCGTCCTAGGGTCCGAAGTGTGTGTGTGAGGCTCAACTGCGCCATCTTAGCACCTGGAGAGCAGAGGCACTACTCTCCCTCAAATGGAAGAGTGCAGTACCTCTGGTGGCGGCCTACCCGGTGGGGCGCCACAATGTCACCAAGCAGATAGTTAATCAAGCCACATCCCATGTCAAGCACCATAATATATTAAACAGACTCTGCTAGACAACTTCAGAGTGGGCCTTCTCTGGGATTTGATGACACAAACTAGTTACTTGACATAGGAAAAGAAGTGCAGGTTTTCACACCTGGAATTGGAGGCTATAAACAATCCTGCTAGGACACTGTAGAAAACTATATGCCTGTTGGGATTTCATGTATTCCATCAGTTCTTTAGGCTCAATTCCACACCAGGCAATTGCAGCAAGAGATGCTGATTGGCTAAAGGAGGCTTGAAGGGAGTTTGGAAGGAAAATTAAACCTTTCTTCAGTCACATTCAAGGTCCTCTTATGGCGGTTTTGCAGGAAGAATCCATCAAAAGAGGTTCATAAGTAAATTGGACTACAGAAATCAGAAGCGGGTCCAAGGGGATGGGGAGCGTGTCTGATCTGAGAAATGTTATAGCCCCGGGATTTGGTCAAAACATGAGGAGGAATTCCTTCAACATGAAAGAACATCTGACCATAAAATATGCAATTAAATATTTCCTCTCATCTCTCCAATACCAACATGTTTGTATCCCATCAGACAAAAGTGACTTACATCAACCACCAGGACGTAACAAGACCAAGGTCCCTGATGGAATTAATGGAAGAAATTGTCTGGCTATCGGAAATGTATGTCTTATCATTGACAGCACTACGCATTAAAAAAATGAGAACGACAAGGCCGATTTTGTAAGTCGCAGAAATCTAAATTATAAGGAACTAAACTTTAATCTGGCAGTCTTCCAACAAATTGTGGACCTATGCGGTTTTCCAAGACTAGACCTATTCACAAACAGGCAGAATAGGAAGGTAGAAAAGTTTGGCTCTTTAAAACCCAAGGAAAATCCTTATGTAGTAGATGCGTAGTGCCCCGCTTTTCAGCGCGCTAAAGAGGGGTACTGTACCCAAGACAGAGAGTGAGGTATTCCTGTTAGATGGGGAGGTAATGTAAGTCTGAGGCTCTCAATCTGCATTCACACACTTAGAGCAGGGGACTATATGGTTAAATTCTTTGCTAAGAGACCTAGTGCCGGTGGGAGGAGTTTCAGGCTAGAGCAGTGTGAGCAGAGAGAGGCAGAAAGTCTGTGGAGAGAGACAGAGGACACCACAGGGAGGGCGCCCAGAAGGAGCGGTGACCCAGAAAACAAAGGGGCAGATAGAGGGTAACTGAATCACCCTGGCCCAGTCCGAAGCGGGATACCGGCTCTGACGTGGATCAGAGTTCCATCCCTTACCGGCGTGGTCGATGTCTTCTTAGGAGCACGATCCAACCGCCCTAGACCAAGCACGGTCTCCACCATAAACACTAAACTGGGTTGGGCTCACCTTTGGAGAGATAAAGGGTTCTCATATCACCAGACGGGCCTGGTTCAAGAAGTGGGATTGTGCAGGGCACCACAGAGAAAGGACAGAGAAAGTGATAGAGAAGAAACACCAGTGGAGCTTCAGAGGAACACTGCTCACTGCCAGAACCACCCGGTCCACTACCTTAGCTGAAAGATCTGCATTACCCTGTAAACCTGCAGATTTGAAGAGTAAAGTACCTGTTCAGAGTGAGCAACGTGTCTGTGCTTTTTCTCAGTGAACTGGGATTTACCTGCCTTGCTCCACAGTGACTACGCTGTCCTTTTCCACCATTGCTACTTCCAACACCCCGGGATCACTGCCCTACCTGTAGAGGGCTACGACATCTTGTTGCCACACGTAACCCCGGAGGTTCCAGCAGCGCCGGTGCCATCACTGTTGCCATCACCAGACCTACAGGTGGCGTCACAAGCAACTTTATTTATTTTCTTTTCTCCTTTTTATTGTCTGCTCAAGGGCACGGACTCAGGCGCCAACTACCCGTGACATACCTGTACCAGTATGCCTGAGTTCCGAGTACCCCAAACACTTGGCCCCAGACAGATGCTTTTCAAATTGCCTAGAACTCTGATTTGGCTTATGCCTTTCCACTAATAATACTGACTCTAGCAGTCCTAAGAAAAATACGGGAGGACAAGGCTCCCGAATCAAAAGACTGTTGTTTTCATGGATGGGGCTGATGTCTGTCACCGATTCATGGATCTTATCATGAAATCCCAGATCTATTCATCCAGAATCTGGTCTGGCATTTACAAGCGACTAGGCTTTATTTGACAGCTTGGAATGTGAGAGGTCACATCTGATTCATAAAGAGTTTTCCCCAAGATTAGTATCTTCCTTACTTCAGAGTAGGAAACCAGTAATGACTGAGATATATGGTAGGAACATTTCCCAGGTTCTATCTTGACACAGGGGTAGAATGGGTAAGAAGATTTGGAGTAAGTCCGTCCTAGAGTTTCTTCTATCTATTCAATGTTTTAAAATCTAATCTCTTTTCTAATATATTTTAATTAAAATTCCCTACCCCTGTAATGGTACCTTCACACGCCGCAATATCGCCTGGGAATCCTAAAGGCGATATGTCGCCCTGGACCAATCGCCGTGAAATTGCCTCACAGTTGCGGCGTGTGATTGGGGAATTTCGCGGCGATAAATCGCCTGTCGCCTGATTACTGAGCACTGCTCTGAAATCAACCGCAATATTGAAGGCGATATTTCCGTGTTGTGGCGTGTGATAGGGCGATAGTGATGGAATCAGCGTCGCCTAAGATTTCCTGTAGGCGTGCCACAGCGTGCTGTAGTCCCCGCCCCGTGTGAACTGATTGGTGTGGGCTACTGTGTTCCCATTGGCTGTCAATTGACACCGCTTCATATTTAATGAGCTGTCCGTCCAGCACCACATAATGGCAATGGCGTCATGTATTAGCCAGCCTTCCAGAGCAGGCTGACCAATCGGAACGATGTTGCGTTGTCCAATGAGGGGCGCGGTGTAAACTACTGCAGCACGCCTATCTCTTCGCCGCGCTGAACATGTACGCCCACATTGCCTTTGAGATTGCGGCGTGTGAACCGGCAATGGGATTAGGCAGGATTGCTCTGCTGTATGTGAGGCGATTTCCGGGGAGACACATCGCCTTACTTACAGGGAGCAATTGCGGCGTGGAATGCCGCCATCGGCGATCTGAGGCAAGCATGAAAAACGTGCATGCGCATGTTAGATCGCCTCATATCGTCAAGCGATATTGCGGCGTGTGAAGGTACCATAAGGGATGTCTTATGAGGAGGCAAACTACTGCATCCCTAAACACCTTATACAAGTTTCACTTGATGTGAGCTTGTATGTTCAGTAGATTTGCGGTTACTGCCGGCTGCCGCATCTTGGGACAAGTTAGGATTCTATTTTCATGAAGAATGAGCCAGAAGTTAATAAAATTAGTTCTTGTTTACTGTTTCTTTAAAACTATATACAACAGGTAGTAGGTAAAACACTTGAATTTTTCATCTAGCAAGCATGTCAGAGGCACAAATATTATGGTTGCGGATGATGAATGCACATTATTTAAAATGTTGCACTAGTGTAACAGGTTGTGCTGAGGGCCTCCATCTTCCTTCTTCAAGGCCATATCGATCGATGTGTTTCGCTGTAATCACTCTACCCAGACTTCGGGATGTGGTCTAGAATGACTGCACTTCTAGCTGGCTACTCCTTACTGACAGGTCCCAACCTCACTGATCCCATCTGCCTTCACTAAGACTCAAGGTCTGGCAAACATTAGACTCGCACTCCAAAGTCTCTTCATGGCAGGTTCCCACCTTGCCTGTTCTGTAGAGAACTGCCACCACTGTTAGTTGATGATGGTGAAGCGTACTTCCTTTTGTAAATCTAGTTTGTGGCCAACACCTAATACAGCTGACCTGCTGAGTCTCTTATCCTCTTATTTCACTTGGCTAGACCAGAGTATGGGGACTCGGGTCACTGGTGGTCTGCCCAGAGCCGTGGCCCTGGTGGTCAACTAAAAAGGGGTAATTGGAATAGGAAGAAAAGTTTATAAGTTTATCATGACGCCACCTGCAGATTCTGGTGATGATCACCAGCGCCACTTCAGACCTCCGGGGGCGATGGTACGGCAGCTTGGATGGTGCAGCTCCCTGAAGGTGGAGCTGAGTCCCCGGGGCAGGACAGCACTTATGGTGATGGTGGTGCTGAATATGGTGTATGGGTAGGGCAGCAACTCGGATAATGGAGACACGGAGGCTGTATGACTCTGTACGGGTGTTTACTTGTCACCGAAAAACACAGTTCAACACAGGTTAACAGTCACACAGTTCTGGGTAGCTGGCCTAGGTACTCACCGAAATTTGGTCACTTTCTTCTACCCCTTGCATCTAGCAGGTGGCTGCAAATTCCCCCAGGAGGTAGCTGGCCTAGGTAGTGGCCAATGAACAAGGTGTCTCTTTGTGGCCTTGTTAGATGTCCCTCCTTACTACTCTTCCAGTCCTTGTTTGTGTGAAGCCTGGCTGGCTAGAAACCTGTCCTGGCTTCCTGTACTTCTGTCACCTGTGCTGTCGCTGTGGGATACCTTCGTGTGTCTTACTGCTATCTCTCTTCTGGCGGTGCCTGGCTCTCTTGTTGCTGGCTACGCAAATGCCCAGGAGACTGAAGTCTCCATGGTGAACCAGTATTCTCTGCTGGGCTTGGAGCTCTCCTGCAGACTCGGACTCCAGTGTCCGGTGTGCTTTCTGGAGTGAGCCCAAGACGGCTCCTCAGTCCCCAAACTGCTGCTCTTCTCTGGAAGACCCCTTTCCTCACTCAGGGCTCCCTTTCCTTCTTCTCCTCAGATGTTCACTGCCACTAACTTCTTCTCACCCTCACTGCTTGCCCTGAACTCCTCCCACTGGGGCTTGGTCTCCTAGCAGAGGATTTAACCCTGTAGTCCCCTGAACTAAGGGTGTGTGGATGCGAGGAATAAGCCACATATTAACCTCCCCTGTCACGGACCACAGGGATACCATACACACTGGTCTGGGTGCAGTACCCCTTAGTGGCGCTCTGACCAGTGGAGCGCCACACACTCCAACTACCAAACTACAACTGACTAAACCCAAGAAATGTTATATCTCTAGTAACTCTGCAACTCTTCTCCCATCGGTGAGCTGACTAAATGTTAACCCTGCCACCACTTAAAACTGGGGCCAACAGAGGAACAAAAACACACAAAATCAAAGATAAAACAGCAAGTTAAAAAAAAATCACATATCAGAGAGGGTGTTTGACTACTTTTCCACCTTTCCACCCTCACTGCTCTATCTAACTGCTATATACATATATTTTTCTTAATTTTTTCCTCTTTGATGATGCTTCCTTTTTGACAATTCCAGTGCATACTTGGATAGTCAAACGCTTTGTCATCGAGCAGCAATGTTTGAGGTTACTGCCACAGCCACTGCTCACACCCTGAAATGAAGCATCATCAGTGACCTCCATTTCAGGGGCTGGGCTAGTCCCTCTTCATCATTCATTGGTTATCAATTCCGACAAATGCTCAGCAGATTCTTGTCATTGTGTAATATACACAGTGACGTGCGCTTGCTCACTAGATGTAATCAAAAGTAATGAGCTATCAGCAGAGTGCACGTGTTGTAGGAAGAATAGACAGTATGCAGCAAAATAAGTCCCTGCAAGTGACATCACTGAAAGTGTACTCTTGCCAGCTCGCTACTTCTGATCAGAGCTGAGAGCCATGTCATTGTGCATGTTGCACAGTGACAAAAATCTACTAAGCATATATCAAAATTGACAGCTGACGCATGCTCATTAGAGCAGGGACTCGCCCAGCCACTAAAATGAAGTTCCCATGGGATATTTGTGTGGCGCCCCTGCGACCAGGGTGGCCACATAGGGAACTGCAGCCAGGCAGAAAGATAGACGGTTTGTACACCAAACACCCTCACGGACACACACACACCACTAGAGGCGGCACCCAACCTGGAGTCCGGGACTCTAGGCGGGCAAGGGATGGTGGGTTTAGAGTAAAGTGGGTGGGAACGAACGTAGATAAGGTGACAGAGAGCACAAATAGAGGAGAAAGAGGAGGTAGGAGTTAGTAGGCCAAGGGTGCTGAACAGAAAAGACCCAGAGTAGGCCGAGGTAGAGCTGTAAAGACACCAAGCAGAGAGTGACACACGTCCTGGTGGGATTGGGCTTCATGGAGATGCAGAATCCACAGAGTCACAGAAACCATGGAGAGAAGGCTCGTCCATAGCCGACATCCCAGGGGAGTGTGAGGAAAGAGACCGGACCAGCAGTACTGGGTCCGAGGAACACGGCAGCACTGACTAACTGGTGGAGAAGTTTTCCCTATCTGTGCTGGAGTCACACGGGCTAGAAAGAGTCTGGTAACGCCTTGCAGGAAAGGGTTGCTGCAGACTAGGCACACAGCAGAGTGTCGGCTCTGGAGGGAACCGATGACTCACCCGGCTTCCGAGATTAACAGATGGGGAGCTTAACTCCAGGTTGGAGTTCCTAACAAAAGGGTAGGAAGCACAGTAGCAACCACGAGGACCCACAAGGGTCTGAGCTGCTGCTATACTACCTGGGGAGACAAGAAAGAGAGAGAGAAACAGCCGGGAAGGACTTAGAAAGAGTGAACGGTCTCCGAGTGACGGCCTGGCTGCAGTGGGTGCAGTGTTACCGGAGTGAATTGACTGAACTTGTGTTAAGATCTGCACTGTGAACTGCTGTAAATTGTCTGAAGAGCTGACAAGTAAACCCGGTGAACCCCGCCTGAGTGTCTGTGTATGATTCCAGGTACCCTGAACTGTATTGCATACCTTTTATCTTGTCAGGAGCAGCCTGACCCACGGTGGGCTCATCCATCTGGCTAATATTGCACAAGGGGTTGTCCTTACAATGTATAACTTTTGTTTGGCCATTGGCCAGAATGGGCCCCTCCTATACATAACAATTCATTCACCAAGCAAAGTAGGAGGTTTCAAGCCCTTTTGTAATCATTATATATATCTCAGAAATCACATATGCTCTGTTTTTCAATATGAATTTATTAAAGTATTGAATACATTTAAAGTTCATTACAAGGCATATAAAATGATATACATAATTTAAGTTTTTATTTATTTCATATGTGATCAAGTTTAAGTGAGATTGTGACCATTAAAATTTTCCTTGGTGTAGGAAACTCCCTTCTATTTGGACTAGGGGTAGAGTATGGGAGTATCCAGTACAGGTTGTTTCCCTATATGTAAACCATGCTAATAGTGTGTCAATTCCGGTATTGTAGACATCCAAGTGGTGTGTGTGTCAACTCCAGGGGGAGAGAACAGCGGAGCAATGCTGGATGAAACCTATGCAGAGATCCTGCAGTTCCTCTGCCCCTGGGGAATCACAACCTCAGCTAGCCACATAATTTTGTACACATGCATTGTAAACAAACAGGGGTACTGGTTTTAACCTCCTCCCACCACCTCTAGAACTTACCCATGTCCAAGGGGGAATATGAGTGTCCGGGTGCCCCCAGACGCGTTTCGCTATTGCTTTCTCAATGGGGTCCGTACTGTAGATGCCGGACGGCATCTGTTTATATTGGCACTGTGCTCCTGCACGTGTATCCCATTTCCGCTCCGCCTCCACCACGCCGATCCGCGGCCAATCCCGAGGCTGGAGAGTCAGTGGCCACCTGATCTCATCCAGCCTATCCGGGACGCCTGCAAGATCTCTGGGGGGCGGGAGCGGAAGTTGTAACTGGGAATCCTCACCAATGGCATTGTACCCAGGGCGGAAGTGCCATTTCCACCATTTTGGATACTGGTGTCCCATAGGATCACCAAGATGACCTCATATGAGGGCGGAAATGAGCATTCCGCCATGTTGGGTAGGGGCACCTCACACAAATACCCTCAGTTAGCATTTATTATAGGGGATAGGGAAACATTAAGACCGAGGGGAAATGTATATAGATGTTATGATCCTAAATTAGACCGGGTATTTTCCCAATTATCCCATATGATGTGTCACTCCGTTATATGTACTCCCACGATATTTAGGGCTACGCATTTACCTCGGACTTGCATCAGACTACCAACACCCATTGATCCATGTTTCCATGGACCAACGGGAGTGGCAGTGCGTGCAAATCCCTCCACCCCTATACTCCATACCCAGTCATTACCACAACTGGACAACACATAGAAACAAATCATTGAGTCATTACTATAGGATTCATGATTACAATTTCCATCAATATTTCGGTCCTTATACTTCTTTTCCCATATTGGTACTTTAATGCGAGGTGAAATCCATTGGTGAGTCTTTCAGTGTTCACAATCAGATGTCGCATGGCCGTACGGTTACGTCATATACTCATATCTATGAAGTGAAGGAAAAAGTGGAAAGTGAATTAAAATATATTAAAATCACTAATTAAAAAATGATCAAGTCAGCAGTTTGCAGCGAACAAATCCTTTATAGGAAGGGTACAAAACTCAATTTTTCGTTTAATCCCTTTGGGCTCATTGTGTCGAGTGTCACAATCCATTTACATTCTAATTGTGCTAGCCTCTTATTATAGTCCCCACCACGAGATCCCAAATTTAGGGTATCAATCCCTCTGACTTTAAATCCTATTGGGTCGCAATTGTGTTTTTGCTTAAAGTGGCGGGGTATGGTCTTTAACAGGGGGTTATCTGCTTCCAATTTAGCTGCAGCTCTAATATCGCGAACATGTTCGCCAACTCTAATGCGCAGTTCCCGTGTGGTCAGTCCAATATAGACCAAGCCACACGGGCACGTTGCATAATAAATGACATTGTTTGTGGAGCAGCTTATGTATTTTAGGATCTTATACTCCTTTTCACCCCTGGTATCCATGAATGTTGTGGATCGGACCATACTCCGACACCCCTTGCAATCACCACAAGGATAGAAGCCTATTCTGGGTTTTGTACCACCAATGGTAGGTTGTTTTTTCTGCACATAGTGGCTATGCACAATTGTATCTCTTATGTTCCGACCCCTCCTTGCGGTCATAGCCGGGTGGGCTGTGAGGACTTGTTTCAGGGAATCATCCCTTCTTAATATGTCCCAGTGTTGTTTAAGAACTCGTCTCATACTACCCCACTGATCATTAAATGTAGATATAAATCTAATGATTTTTTGATCAGTCCCTTTCGATTTTGGTTTCGGGATAAGGAGATTTTCCCTAGGAGTTCTTATCGCTCTTAGGTAGCCATTTTTTATACTCCTTTTAGTATACCCCCTCGCCAAAAACCTGTCCCTCAAGTCATCTGCCTGCTCCTGAAAGTATCTCTCTGTGGAGCAAACCCTCCTGGCCCTTAAAAATTGGCCAGTGGGAATCGCTGTTATAGTAGATGGTGTATGGCTCGAGGTCGCGTGGAGTAGAGCGTTTACAGACGTTTTCTTCCGGAACATATTAGTCTGTAACGAGCAGTCTGGATGAACCACCAGCTTGATGTCCAGGAATTCAGCTTCTGAGGTGTGTTCCTTAAAAGTTAATTTGATGTTATATTTGTTGGTATTTAACATATCTTTGAACACCCTCAGTTCCTCACTTGTTCCAGTCCAAAGGACTAAAACATCGTCAATAAATCTTAACCAGCACTGCGCATGGGACGCGGCCCACGCCCCATCCCCGAAAACCTCCCTCTCCCAATATCTGAGAAAGAGGTTTGCGTAGGATGGAGCGCAGGCCGCGCCCATCGCAGTGCCTCTAGATTGCAGGTAGTACTGATCTTTGAACAAAAAGTAATTATGAGTGAGTATATATTCCAGCAACTCTAGGATCAATCTCACCAGTGGCTCATCCAGACTGCTCATGTTTAAGTAGAACTCTACAGCCCTAAGGCCGTCCTGATGTTCGATGCAGGAGTATAACCCCTCCACATCAGCCGTAATTAGGGTGGTGCCGGGATCCACAAAGACCCCATTGATCTGCCGCAGGACGTCCGTAGTATCTCTGACATAGGAGGGAAGAGTTTCTACCAAGGGGTGCAGGTAAAATTCGATAAACCTGCACACTGGTTCACAGATCCCCCCTATGCCAGAGACTATCGGACGTCCTGGGGGGACAAGGGGGTCCTTGTGGATCTTTGGCAGTATATAGAAGGTTGGAGTAGTGGGTAACGACACTATGAGACCCTCAAAGATTTGTTTGGGGATAATACCATGTTGGAACGCCTGTTCGAGTATCCCGAACAGCTCCACCTCAAATTTCTTCCCAGGGTTTGAGGGTAGTAATTTATATGATTCTTTGTCTCTAAGCTGCCTCAGTACCTCTCGTTCGTACATGCTTATAGGCCAAACAACCACGTTCCCTCCCTTATCCGCAGGTTTGACAACTACGTCAGGGAGTGCCTCTATTTCTTGTAAGGCTTCTCTCTGACGTTTCGTTAAGTTGTCATTTCTTATCCTTCTATTCTCCAATTTTTTGAGGTCCTCCACCACTCTCTTGTAGAAGACCTCAACTTCAGGACAAAGGGACACGGGAGGGAACGTGGTTGATCTAGGATATAGACATTTGGGAAATTTACCTTGTGTTTCCAACTCGGAGTCCGACTCCAATGTCTCCAAGTCACTTAATGCTTCCCTCTCTGTCTGTGACAATCCATCACCAACCCTTCTTTTTAGGTGCAACTTATGTAGAATTAATCTCCGGGTGAAGAGGTTTAGATCCTTCAGCACTGTAAAGTAATTGAAGCGGTTAACAGGAGCAAAATTCAAACCTAATTTCAATACCTCTATCTGTGGTTCTGACAGGATATGGGTTGACAAATTAATTACCTCCAAATTATTTTTGCTCCTTTTATCCACTGATTGTGGAGGTGTGATTGTTCTTTTACCACTTCCTGATCCTGTTCCCATCAGCCCAGATGGTCTTCCCAGTGGTAAGAATCCACCCTCTCCACCCGTTGCACCCTCCTCCTCAAGTGATGATAGTGAGGAAAGAGATATGGAGACATTGGAAGGTGTCGGGGCCGGGGCCTGAGGTTGTTCCTTGGGTGGGGGTTTAGGTTTATTCTTTTTCCTGCCTCCCCATCTATATACTGTATTGTTCCGGTAGTCTTCGGAATCCCGTTTATATTTTTTAGCTTTCGCTGAGATAATCTCCTTCTCCCATTTCAGGTAGTTGGAGTCTAAATCTCTCTCCAGCTGGCCTAGCTCTTCCTCCGACATTCGTTCTGCCAGAACATTTTTCACTTCCTCAATCTGTTTCTCCAGCACCTTTAAAGACTCCGAATTTAAACCAACTAAAATGTTCATATATCCCATTGAGCATGTGGAGGATAGGTCTTCCCACTTCTTTTTAACCTCATTGTTTTCAATTTTAAATGAGGGGAACACCTGTACCCTCAAACCTCTGGGTATCATCCCTTTTGAGATGTACCGTTCCATAAAGGACTTGTTCCACCAGAGTTTTGTCCTCTGGTTTAACAGTTGTTTTAATTTGGTTACTGTCGCTTCAACTGCTTTTGGACTTGAATCATTAGTGGGTCCCAGCTCATCATTAAATACTTGATCAAGTTTCTGCCGCCATGCGTTGTCGCGTGCGGTATAATCCATTGTTCTGGGCAACGAGACTGTAAAAATATACAGGATACACGTGCAGGAGCACAGTGCCAATATAAACAGATGCCGTCCGGCATCTACAGTACGGACCCCATTGAGAAAGCAATAGCGAAACGCGTCTGGGGGCACCCGGACACTCATATTCCCCCTTGGACATGGGTAAGTTCTAGAGGTGGTGGGAGGAGGTTAAAACCAGTACCCCTGTTTGTTTACAATGCATGTGTACAAAATTATGTGGCTAGCTGAGGTTGTGATTCCCCAGGGGCAGAGGAACTGCAGGATCTCTGCATAGGTTTCATCCAGCATTGCTCCGCTGTTCTCTCCCCCTGGAGTTGACACACACACCACTTGGATGTCTACAATACCGGAATTGACACACTATTAGCATGGTTTACATATAGGGAAACAACCTGTACTGGATACTCCCATACTCTACCCCTAGTCCAAATAGAAGGGAGTTTCCTACACCAAGGAAAATTTTAATGGTCACAATCTCACTTAAACTTGATCACATATGAAATAAATAAAAACTTAAATTATGTATATCATTTTATATGCCTTGTAATGAACTTTAAATGTATTCAATACTTTAATAAATTCATATTGAAAAACAGAGCATATGTGATTTCTGAGATATATATAATGATTACAAAAGGGCTTGAAACCTCCTACTTTGCTTGGTGAATGAATCATCCATCTGGCTGCAGCCCATCCATCCTCCTGGCAGAGCAGTGCTGTAGCAGTGGTCCCATCACTGACCACAACCCGTGGGTGGTGTCACGACAAACATTATCCCTTTTACTTGTGTGAACCTGGGACACGGTCCGGACCAGGACCTTCGTGACACGTGACATCCCCAGCAGTACTCCGGTCCGGTACCGAGTACCCCGTCCCAGTTGGCTCAACATTTGGTTAAGGGATTGGGCAGTGACTGTGACCCACCCCAGTGCCCTTGGGGTACCCAGTCCCGGGCGGTTGCAATGGGGGAATGTCACGGGTGGCTTGACAGAGCCGTGGCCCTGGTGGTTGCTAAAAATGGCAAAAAAAGAAAGTCTTGTGACGCCACCTACGATACTTGGTAATGATACCGGCGCTGCTTTCAGACCTCCGAGGATGGTGATGCTGCAGCTAGATGAAAACGCTCCCCATAGGTGGAGCGGGGTCTCTGGGGCAGTAATGTGGAATAGGGATTTTGCATAGGGTGGCAGCTTTGTCTCTGGTGCTGCAGGGGAAGGTGGCTCATCAGGAGGAGATGTTGGCAGGCAGTCCGCGTTAAGGGCAGGATCAGTGGCCAAAATAACACACACACACACTGGATGTTGTTTCCGTACCTTTTACTGATGTTGTTGCAAGGTGACGTCCAGGGTACACTCCAGATGGTCGGGAGGCACTTCAGGATCTCCACACCCGGTGAGTTGTGAGGCGTCCTTGTCCTAGTTTGTGTGTTGAAGTCCTGGTCTGTCTGGAACCTGGAGTGACCTACCCTGTGTCTCTCACTTGTATTGCAGGCAGTAAGAACCTTCTGCTGGCTGCCGATATCTCTCCTGTGGTTCCTGGCTCTCGTGGTTGCAGTGCTACAAGTGACTGAACTCTCCTTGGTTGACCAGTGTTTTCTGCTGGGCTAAGTAGTCCCTGGCAGACTCAGACTCCAGTGTCCAGGTTGCTTCGTGGGGTGAACCGGTATGCTTCCTCTGCCCCCACTCTGTTCCTCGCCTTGCCTCCGACCCTCACTCTTGGGCCCCTGCACTGGCTAGGCTTCCCTCTCGTACGGGCCTAGCGCGGCACCGTTCACCAGGTGTCTTCCTCAGTACTGCTCCGTCCTGAACTCTTCACAGTCCTCTCTGGAACTGCATTGCCTAACTCCTCCCCCGGGCCTGAATTTACAGGGACCTTGCCTCAAGGTGGCGAGTAGAGCGCTCCCCCTTCAGGTCTGGGGTGGGAGGTGTTGCATGTGTAGGGTACCTGATGTGGAAATCCCTCTGTGCTCCAGGTGGTCCTGTGGAAACCGTCCCGTAGGAGTGCCACAACTACAGTGTCGGGCCCCCTGATCACGCTTCGTTACGGTTTCCCAGCATGCACTTGGATTCTTAAGCAAAGCGACATAGACAGGAAGTAGGAAAAAACATATATAGCAGTTATAGTAGTGTAGGAATGGTAGGGACTATTTAATTAAAGTATATTAGAAAAGAGAATAGATTAAGACATTAAACAAACAGGCCTTTAGGATTAAGTTAACGAAGCAGATCTGCTTTCAATACATGGAAATAAGGTCACACGGTTACACCATATGAGCTGAATCTGGGCCTGCGCTGAAGAGAAGGAGACATTATGAAAGGAGTCATTCCGGAAAACCTGAGGATAAAGGTAGGAGAGCAGCCATAGCTCCTATATAGTGATAAAGGGGACAATCAAGGTTTCATCTGCAGACAGTTGTGGACAAGGATTAAACAGAACATGTAGATAAGAGGAGCTGAGGAATCACTGCGCCTAGTATATGACGACACCAGGGTCCTTATGTGAGAAGAAACGACTCCGGATAGTAACTGTGTCTCCTACATAAGGACTGAACCTCCGTACAGTCACCAATAAGCTGGATGAGCCTGTGTATTATCAACTGCCCGGGTCATCCCTGTTCTCTGGACATATTACACCACATTACCAAGAATCCGAGAAGGTTAATCAAGTACACCCTGGCGTCACAAACTTTCCTTTCTTCTCTTTAGAGAAAACTACTGGTGTACCTGACCACTGCACCACTTATATCTTAGAAAATATATATTCAGACTCTGTGCTACACACTGAAAGTAGATACGGTAGGTTAAACAAAATGACAATTGTGTGCCAGTCTATTAGTACATCTGCTAGTGTGCATCTATCTATACAGTGATGCTGCTACCTATTACATACATATGGATATAAATTAATCAATATTGTTCACTTAGTTTACCATAGGCAAAACCCATGTACTTGTAAGTTAAGGCACATTGATGGTAATACATGCAGGACAATAATGACAAAGCACCTATATTGTTAAGGCCCCGTCACACCTGGCGACGGGGCTGGGGATGTCGGCGACGACTGGCAGGTGTTTTTGGCGGCCCGCCAGCATCGCCGTCCCCCGTTTACATGGGGCGACACCTCCAGCCCCGCGCCGGCGAGCTGACAGGCGGCATCTGAAATCCCCAGGGGCGATGCAGGCCTGTCAGCTCGCCGGCGGCCGGTTACATGGGGTGATGTGTGCACATCGCCCCAGATCGGCCGCCTGCTGTGAAACCAGGCGACCTCCCGGCGTCGTCGACATCACCCCTTTATATGAGGCGACGTAGGGGCAATTACGCCGCCGATAGGCCACGCCCCTATGTCGCCTATGTAATAGGCGGCAATATCGCCCCGTGTGACGGGGTCTTTATAGTCACCTTGCTCCTATACCTGGAGCTACCCACATAAATGGTGGCCCAAACCGTACACAGGGATACACAGAGTGGAATGCCCCACGTGTTACACCAGACAGTGGCTTCCTCAGGGGTAGCTATGTCTGGTTTGGGCCACCATTTATGTACAAGTGGGTAGCTCCAGGATGTATTAATAGACTGGCACCTTTTGCTAGGTGGTCCATTCATATCCTGGTACACAGGGAACACACACACAACCTCATGTGGAGGTTTTTACATGTTTTTAATTGTTCTTAAGAGTGTAGTTGGTGCTTTTTCTTGCATACAAAAGTATACTAAATAAACTTGATTTTTGTATTTTCACATTAACCCTGTTGCAGAGTTTTGGTTTATATCTGTTGTATTATATTCATATAAATGCCTCTGGTGCTGATTAAACACACAATTGTCCTTTTTGTTTAACCTTTCTTCTCCTTTGTTACTGCCATGGCGGAGTGCTTAAATTCCGTACACCACTGTATTACAATTTATTTTTGCTGTTTTACCATGAAATTGGCCTTACATGTCTATAATGCTCGCTTTTGTGTTCCTATGATAAATGTCTTTTTTTTTTACATTAGCAGAATGAATGGGCTCTTATTAACATTTCCAGTGTATTTAATAGGAAAAACAGTTACATAGTTATTATGGTTAAATATAAATGAGCCTTGTCATCTCAAAAATTATTTTACCTGTGGAGTAGGTCAATCTGTAACTAAAAATATAAGGCAGCTCATGTAAATATTACTTAAAGGGGTTGACTAGGACTTTTATATTGATGGCCAATCTTTAGGATAGGTCATCAATATCTGATTAGTAGTGTTTCCATCGCCGGTCGGTTGTGCTAGATCTGCACAGCTCCATCAACTGCATAGTGGCTACGGCCAGGTACTGCCTTTTGGTTATATTCTAATCCATAATCCCTATTTGAAAAAAAAAAAGTTTGTGTAAAAAAATTTGAGGACGTTCTGACACATATAGTGCTGGAACAAGGTTGATAAATAGGAAGCCTACACATAATAACAATGGCTGGCAAGCTGCAGAGCATGAGCAATCAGAGCTTTTCCACAAATGCTCTAATATGCATATGTGGCGCCCCTGCGGCTAGGCGCCACAGAATGGTATTGCATTTATTATTTATGTGTAATATTTTTTTGTAAGTTGCTGGTTTAGGATTTAAATCTTATGGAGTCTGTTATCTACACTCACTTAGGACCGCACCACTTAGAATAGGGGGAACTGGTAATATAGTAGGTTCCACAGTGTGGGGGCAGAGCTTAGGATAGAGGAAGAGTGACAGTTGACAGTTTACCTGAGTCGGTGCTGGGAAGGCAGACAGAGTGGTCAGGCCTGGCAGCCCAGCTGAATGGAGGGTACCCCATCTTTATGTGGGGGCCCAGGACAGATGGCAACGGGCCAGGGCTGGTAGGAGCCAGCTGGTCATGTTGAGGGGACACCGCTGACAAGGACAACCGAGGCAGCCAGGAGTTAATCCCTGACTGAAAAGCCGACGAGCTGAAGGCCCAACAGAACTGGGTTGCTGACAGCCCCACAAGGTACCTCACCCCTCAGGACTGAAAACCGGTTCAGGACACTAGAAGAAACTAAAAGGGACAGACATATACTGCGGTGCTGGAAGGGAGCCTCTTTACTACTTGTCCGGGTTGCCTTATCCAGACCGGGTAGTGGACAGTCCTTGTCTTCTAGATATAGACTGTAGGACTGGCGGGGGAGTTCTGCAAGGGTGGTAAAAGACTAGAGAAAGAAAGTAGTAAACCCTGAAAGACAAAGAGAGGACATCTAGAGACTCCATAAGAGAAACCCTGAGTTGGCAACAACACCCTAAAACCAAACTGTACCGTGTCTTGTTATGCCATCAGCCGGTACTGAGTAAAGCAGAGTTAAACTGGAACTGTTTCTGTTATTCTTCCTGCCGCAGCCTGGAGGGCTTAACATCATCAAGCAGAGGGGTAAGAACTACACCACCATCACCATCACTGTCCTCCCTCACCGTCTCACCACCATAGCTGCCCTGAGGTAAAGCTCCACCTGTGTGGAGCTGTACCACACTTAGCTGCCTTAACCATCACCTCAGTGGCCGGCTGGCAGCGCCGGTACCATCTTACCGGACTCTACAGGTGGCGACACGTTCCCCTGTAAATAACCCCCTTTTACCCCCACCGTTTACCATCAACATCTGGTATAATTGATCACCAGGACACGGCACCGGGGTCCCGACCATCCGTGACTCCTAACACAGTAGCCCCGGTGTCCGAGTACCGCACCCACCCTAGCTCTGGTTGAATCACATACATGACCGGACAGAAGATGTTACTGGGTTTATCGAGACTTTGAGCTATATGATTAGTTATCATGTGGACCTGGGGAGGAATTTTGATTAACATATTTACAACCATTGCTGAAAAATGTACTGTGCTGACTATTTATTCTGTATGGGATTCCCCTTTACTTATCAATCTTGTGTTTTTGTAGCACCTGACGTTTCCGTTGATAGCCGTGTCCCTGCTCTCCTCTTTTGGGTCATCTATGCTTTATGGCTACAACTTAGCAGTGGTGAACTCTCCGTCAGAGGTAAGAGCAGGCATTAATGTCATTATACATACTTATGGTACAAATATACTGTGTATGTATGTATATTTATGTGTGTGTATATGTATAATTATATACATGCATATACACATACACAAAAATACAACCTAGCTGAATTCAACAAATTCACTGGCTAATCCAGAAATGTAAGGGAACCTGTCAGCTGATACATGCTGCCCACGGCTCGTGTACCATGTATCAGGCATGGGTTGTATGATCCCAGCCAGGTATGTTTCCTTCTGAAATTCTGCAGCGTTTCAGAGACAGACATAACATACTTTAAATCCCCCCCCCCCCACCTGCTGACAGTGACTGACAGTTCTCTACCTATGTGCTTGTAAAGGCAGAGACCTGTCAATCACTGTCAGCAGGTGGTTACCCGCCTGTATGACTAGTGCACAGCACAGTTTGGACTCTGGTGGCGATCAAAGTATGTTTTTCTCTGAAACACAGCAATGTTCTAGCGTGAAACATACCTGGCTCAGATCATACAGCCAGTGCCAGTGTAAACTGCCCACGGCTTGAGCAATGTATCATCTGACCGGTTCCCTTTAAATAATTATTCAACATCAAGTTCAACTGGAGCAGTGAACTATATTGAAATAAGGCTTAGGACTATGTCTAGGGCAGGTAGCTGGCTAACAATTGGGTCAGTAAGTGTGAGCTCATCTTCAGGAGTGGTCCCCTCTAGTGGCATACACTAGCATTCAGTAGCTTCTATGCTCCCTCTAGTGGTGTACACTAACATGCAGTAATTTTTATGCCCCCTTTAGTGGTGTACACTAGCATGCAGAAGCTACTAAGCTCCCTCTAGTGGCATATACTAAGATTAACTAGCTCCTAAGCTCCCTCTAGTGGTGTTTACTGTTATGCATTAGCTCCTATGCTCCTGCTGCATGGATTTGGGGCACTGTAACTTGCAAATGGAGAGCTAACTACTAAATATATACATACACTGACAATCAAAATAAGAGAACAGTTTATGATCACTTGATTTTTTCAGACAGAATGTCTACATTGATCAACATCTGAAAGTTTTTGTGTAAGGGGTGCACCATGCCACTAGAATAGTGTTTTCCAAAATAACCAAGTTTATCAACTTAAAACCTTTATTTTACTCAAAACCAGAAGATAATAATTAGAGAACAGCAATGACTGTAGGCAGAGGAAGATTAAACCTAAATTTACAACAGTCACCAATCAGTAGGAAGTGTACAGGCCTTTGCTTTGTACAGGCCTTTGCTTTGAATGACTTCAGCACATCTGCGGCCACAGGACATCACTAGTCTCTCACATTTTGGTCCACTCTTCCTCCAGTCTCTTCCACAGTGCTGTGACTGTTGTGCGTTTCTTGGCCACAACTTTGTCGCCAAGGATTTTCCCGAGTTTTTCTATTGGGTTTAGATCAGGACTCTGGGCAGCCATGTCATTGTTTCTATGTTTTCTGTTTCAAAGAACTGTTTTACCCATTTTAATGTGTGACAGGGGGCATTGTCCTGCATTAAAATTACTGGCTGATAGAGTGCTGAATGGAAGTAGGGAACCACGTGTAGTTGAATACACACTTGCATTCACTCTGCCATGTAGCTGTATGTGAGGTCCAACTCATGCAGCAGAAAACATTCCCCAAACCATGACATTTCCTCTACCACCTTTCAGTGGCTTCTTTACACACTTTGGGTCCAGTATTTCCCAATTTAGTTGACAAGCAAGAAGTTTCCCATCAGACCCAAATAAATCAAACTTGCTTTCATAGGCAAAATGAACTGTGGACCACTTTTCCTCTTTTCCACACAGCATGCTACTTACCAAATGTGAGTCTGGCCTTTTGATTCTTTTTGCTAATGAGAGGTTTGGTTACTGTCGAGTGGGCTTTCAATCCAAATGCTCTTAATTGTTGTAAAACTGTGTGACAAGACAGATCCTTACTCTGTTCAGTGCTGAACTGGCCAGCTATTCCAGATGCAGTGTTGTAATGATTACCCATGGAGATTCTCCGCGTTATTCTGTCCTCTGTTGCACTTGTCTTTTGAGGGCAACCAACCTTCTTGGGGGACTTGAAAAAGTTTGATGTTGTAAATATTAGTGATGAGTGAGTGTAATCGTTACGATTTGCTACTCGCACGGATAGTACAATATTCACGATACTTGTTACTCGGCGAGTGATGTGTTGATTGTTATCAATTTGACACAAATTGACAGCTCCCTTTAGTACACAAAGTGAACTGGCACCTCAGTGAGAGTGTCGAGCCCCAGGCTTTGGGGTACTCGGGAATCAGGCTCCAAGAGGTTAATGCTCCTGTGTCACGGGGAGTGGTGGCTGCGCTTGATCCCGTGTCCTGGGGGACTGTGTGATGCCACCTGTAGTTCCTAGTGAGGAGCCACCAGCACCGCCACAGTCCGCCGGAGGTAGATGATAATGCGGCTAGTTGGCAAAGTCCTCTACAGGTAGGGCTGGACCTCCGGGGCAGCGTTGTGTGAAGGGGCAGCTTTTAGTGGAGCTGTAGATGGGATGGGGAGTGTTGGAGCATTCTATGAGGGGCACAGGGAATGGAGAGGAATGACACACGCACACTGCAAAAGTCTCTTTTACCTTTTACTGATGTTACGGCAGGTAAAGATGTCCAGGGCACTGACAGGTGACCAGGTTGCACAGTGGGTCCCCACAGCAAGTGGGTATAAGGCCTCCTCTATTCCTCCTTGGTAATTGAAGCCCAGCCTGCATGCAGCCAGACTGGCCTCCTCTCTCTTCCTGGCTCTGATATCTGTCCTCTCCTCCTGTGCTGTCCAGGGGTTACCCTCTCTGATCACTGCGGTGAAATACTGCTGTGTCTGGCTCCCTCTCTTTGACCCACAGGGGAACCGGGAGGCTGAAGCCTCCACGGTGTGACGGGGTTCTCTGTAGTCCTGTAGTATCCTACAGGTGCGGATCCCCGATGTCCGGTACGTCTTAGGGCGAAGTTCTACTAGTTCCTCACTCCCTTTAGGCTGTCTGCTCCTTGCCTTCTGTCCTCACTTAGGCTTGCGGGACGTCAGAAGGGCCACTCCGGGTCACTGGTTCGGGTCTAAACGCGGCACCGACCACCAGGACATCTTCGCAGCTCTCCTAGCGTCTGCACACTCTAACTAACTCCTCCCCCAGCAGCAGTATTTATAGGGGATCTTGCCTAAGGTCAGCAAGTTGAGCTCCCCCTACTGTGGCGGTGTGGAAGATGTTGCATGTAGTAGGTACCTGCTGTGGAAACCCAGCTGTGCATTAGAGAAGTCTGTGGCTACCTGCATGAGCAGGGCGCCACAAGAGCCTCTTTAATGTTAGGCTCTCTCCAGGGGCACTTCAATGTGTTTTATGCAGTAGAAACACAAAAATGCCCCCCCTCTTGCCTTGTCCCAGAAATACTCGTTTTATAGCTGGATGTGTGTGGGTGGAGCCTACCACTAATTGACTAACATTGGACTCGCTATTCGGATGAAATGCGAGTATTAAAAACTACTCATTACGAGTATAGTGATTATGAATATTTCGCCACTAGCCCATCACTATTAAAGATTCAATATTCTAGAAATCACAGACTTGGAATGACCAACTTCTGTTGCTATGGCTGATCGGGTGACCCCTTTGGGCTTCACCTGGACAAACTGCTGCCGGAGGGTTTCAGTCACTTTGGAACGGCACACTAATTTTGCAAAGTAAGTGCAAACTGGAAAGTTAGGCTGCCAGTTAAATAGGGTTTGTCAGATAATTAAGAGAATTCGAACCAGGTGCCAGAATAACACCAACAACTTGCAGGTATCTGAATGTGTTCTCTAATTTTGATGAGGGTTCTTTGTCATTTACATTTTTATTCTGTGCTGTAGAATATATTCAATTTATGAAATAAGCTTAAAATACTAGTAATTTACTCATGTTAGGATATTTTCACATAGGACAACACAATAACATTAACATTAAGGAAATTGTGTGTTGTTCTCTAATTTTGATTGCCAGTGCCACCTTAATAATAATAATATTTATTCATTTATATAGTGCTATTAATTCCATACCACTTTACATACATTTACAACACTGTCCTCATTGGGGCTCACAATTTAAATATCCTATCAGTATGTCTCTGAAATGTGGGAGGAAACCGGAGTGCCCGGAGGAAACCCACACAAACACAGGGAGAACATACAAACTCTTTGCAGTTGTTGTTCTCGGTGGGATTTGAACCCAGGACCCCAGTGCTGCAAGGCTGCAGTTCTAACCACTGAGCTACTGTGCTGCACTTATTGTTGGTAAAAAATAGACATAAACTTTTAATTAGCAGGAAGAAAAGCTTATATTGCTTCAGGCCAACCTTCATTTCGCTTTGCCTGGAGCATGTTCCTAACATAGAAAACTGAAGAGATCTTACAAGGAGTAATGCTTGCAAAATAGGAGCTTGTTCATGGGATAAGTGTGACCTTTATAGTGTGGAGTCATGTGCTTGCACCTGATTGAAGAGAATGCACATTAGTTGACGTCTTTATCAGTGAGGATCTTCGCTGCTTCCTGCTGGCACAGCTGACTCTCACATTGCTTGGCATCATGTGTTTCACCTACATCGCAGTAGAGCGCTATTATCTGGCAGATCATTACTTGTATAATTTATAACCTTCATGTCTTATTGCAACCCAGTATATTAAACAGCGCTTGTTCTAATAGATTTCTGTTTTAATTTGGTGATGAATTTGACACTCGTACCTTAACAGAAGCTCATTCATTCATTGTGTTCCAGCACATTAAAGCTTTTTACAATAACACCTGGTTCCGGAGATATGGAGAGACTCTTCCGTCAGGCCCATTGACCATTTTATATTCCTTGACGGTGTCTGTATTCGCACTTGGTGGCATGTTGGGGTCATTGCTTGTTGGTATTCTGGTCTCCAGATTTGGACGGTAAGATTTCCTTTGTCTTTCTGTCATGTTTCTATGTTCACTTTAGGTTCATAGCTGATTTATTTTTTTCCAACGTTCAGGTCACCCCTATGGTAAACCAGAGGTGTAATTTTTGGGCAGCATGCTCATTTTAAACCCATTTTCAAGATTTAACAGTGAGATTTTGCAGAGCCCAGTACCTAAGGGTGGGTGTACTTGATCAGGAATTGCAGAGTTTTGGATGCAGCATATTACCGCTGCATCCAAATCACTGTGTTGTACAGTACAAGCCTAGTGGATAGGATTTCTAGAAATCCAGTGCCCACTGTGCTTCTGTTCGCTTCCCCCCTCTCCGCAGCTGTGGTGCGGGTTGCTGGACTTCCGCATCTCTGCAGCATGTTAATGTTATGCTGCAGAGTCGGAATAGATAACCATCGGTTGCACGCAGGGTGACGCCGTCGTGCACCCATCGCAGATGGCTAGTACAGGGCGGCTGTGGTCTCCCTGCCTGCATCCGCAGGTTGCCACAGTTCTGGAGGCACTATGTGCAACATGTGGCACCTCCGGATCAAGCACACATACCCTTATGAGGGAGGGGGATTGGGCCACAACATGTGGCATGGTGGATATACTAGTGCGGAGAGGGAAATGTAACATTTTTTTCCTCTTTTTCGAAGAGCCATACATGTTTTACTTTTCTGTCTACATACCCGAATGAAGGCTTGTTTCTTGTGAACAAATAGTTTTGAATAACACCATTCATTTCACCATGTAATATACTATCAAACTGGAAATTAATTTTCCAATTTAGTACAATTATGGCGATGTCAAACTCGTGTAATTTCTTTATTATTTTAACTAAGTAAATAACTAAATGAATATTGGTTTGGAGCAATATGAGGGTTTGTTTATTGTGTGCCGAGCTGTATTTTGCTTATTTATGCCGTTTACCTTACGGGATGAAAAATGGCATATCTTCATAGATCAGACTCCTATGAACATGAAAATAACAAATACAGTAATTTTAATGTATTTTTTATGGTCATTTTTTTTACTTTTAAAAGAAGAAAAGGAGGTTGATTTTAGAATTTTTGTTTTATGTTAAATTTTGTTTTTGTTTCACTTTTTACCCTATTTGTTATTATTATTATTATTATTATTATTACATATATATATATTTTTTTATCTTTTATTAATTGATTGTACCATATATTTCTGGGCTTCATTGGAGGACCACAATGGTGTTTTTATGGACTTTTGGACTTTCAGACAAAGCTTGTCACAGTGGGATGGCTTCTTACCTCTTATCAAAAATGTATATACTAAGTACCCTGTTTTCTTATTAGTACATTATCGAGAGGGAACGGTTTAAATGGTGTCCCTCTGCTGGAGCCATCAACAATCACCTGGTATTTATGGAGAAAACTAGCATTAAGTGTTTTGATTTTCCCTGCGGTGCCTCCACTGGAGAAATTGAGCATTACACTGTGTCCATTGAAATCAAAAGGTTGTGTGCGTTACACAGGGCAGGTCATCCACAACGAAGGATGCTCTTAGTAACCATTTGGCTAAAGACATGAGAGTCTCCTTAGAAGAGGATTCCCGATATTAATTTAATTAAATAGGTTTATTAGCTAGATAACCTTTTTAGGTTAAGGTTATTAGGTTAGGTTATCTAGTAGGGGTATATTAACTAAATTAAATGCTTAATAAGGGTTATAAAAATAGGCTTTTGAAAAAGAAAAACCCATTTAACGCACATATGGTAATGTTACTAATATGTTCCCTTTATTAGAGTTCAATCTTTTAGTATAAAGTTAATTTGTGTATGTTGGGCTTTCTCTGTTCATAGAAGGGTTAACTAAATGGTGAAAAAAGCCACTTTTCCTTTTATCTCCATAGGATTTATTAGTAGTTTGTGATTTCCCGCACAGGACTGATTACATATAACCAATTAATATCCATGGGATAGCAAAGTTCTTCAAAATGCATAGTGCTGCTATGTATATGATGGGAACATATTGTGACTACCGGAGCAGAATATAGTCTACTCCGAGCCTCATCCAAGGCTGCCTGCTATCTTCCATTCCAGATTAACCACTTTCTCACACTATTAACCCAGGCCTCCTCATTTACATAATGGTTTCTGTTAATGGCAAGAGGTTGCAGTCGTAGATAATAGTTTATACTGCTTTATCAGCTGGCTTTGTATGTGTGCTTTTTAACCATATTATTGTCAGGTGTCATTTTTTTTCCTCCTATGTATTGAAACAAAATACTTTAAAACCATTACCATTCTTAACATTTATAAGAAGTAGAGGTCTGATTAAATGGGAGCACATAGAAAGATTGTGCAGAAGTCTGTGTGGAAATACTGCACCTCTGCATCTTGGAATAATAATCATTTTGACAATTGGATATTAAAAAAAAAAAGTTCCTGTGCAGAGATAATCTTATATATGTGTCCCTGCTATGTACTGTGTAATGGATGTGTCTGACTGTATAGGGACATGGTCTGATCATACCACATCTCCTGTGCTGGGATAATCTTATATATGTGTCCCTGCTATGTACTGTGTAATGGATGTGTCTGACTATACAGGGACATGGTCTGATCATATCACATCTCCTGTGCTGAGATAATCTTATATATGTGTCCCTGCTATGTACTGTGTAATGGATGTGTCTGACTGTATAGGGACATGGTCTGATCATACCAATCTCCTGTGCTGGGATAATCTTATATAGTGTGTCCCTGCTATGTACTGTGTAATGGATGTGTCTGACTGTGCAGGGACATGGTCTGATCATACCACATCTCCTGTGCTGAGATAATGTTACATATGTGTCCCTGCTATGTACTGTGTAATGGATGTGTCTGACCGTACAGGGACATGGTCTGATTATATCACATCTCCTGTGCTGAGATAATGTTACATATGTGTTCCTGCTCCTGCTATGTACTGTGTAATGTGCACCCAAGACCCATCCTAACTCCAGGCCAGGGGATGAAAGGTGGAAGAGACTAAATTTGAGCAGACCTCATCACTGGCTGGAGGAGGAAAGAGGGTAAAAGAGGGTGGGAGGAGACACTGAGTGTGAAAAGATAGAGCAGGAAGAGAAGGAGTCGGAGAATGGGCCAAGAGAGTGGAGAGCATGGAGACAGAGAAAGATGGAGTTCTAGGGGAACTCTGACTCTGGGGGAGGAGTGGGGACCAGTGGTCAAGTCGCCCATTGAACCCAGGCCAGCGTGAACCCCAAATTCACCTCGACTACCAGTCGTGGTGGAGGAACTAGTTGCAAGAGGGGACCGGCCCCAATCTGGCAACAACACTACAAGTTTGAGCCAGGAAACCAGAGGTCACTGAACTTTATGTGCAGTGGCCAACTACCGCGGACAATGCGCGGATGGTGGCTAGACCTAAAGTTGGAGGACGTGCTGACCGTCGCTCGACAGGGCTCGCAGCCACCTGCTTGGAATCCTGTAGCACGAAGGCTTGTAGAGAGAAAAGGAGAATGATACCATACATGTGAAATGCATGCAATACCACTAGTGGCAGCCAGACCGCAGGGGCGCCACACACAACCATTTTCTCTCCATCTGAGTAAAACAATCCAATTATGCAGATCTGAGTCAGATCAATTTTTCTCAGAGGTGGGTGAAAAAGAAACAGTTTCTTCACCTTCTCCGTAATGTCAGTCCATGAAAATTGGATGTCATTGGAGCATGGTTTGATTTTTTTTTTTTTTGGACCCATAGAATGGGCCATTGCCATCCAATTCTGGAGGAAATTCTTGCATGCTATGATTCTGTTTTTTTTTTTTTGCACTCGCCAAATTGATCAATGAAAAATAATCGCTCATCTGCACTGCCCTATTGCTTAGGACTCACATGTTACTAATATACCAAATACATTTGCTTCATTTATTAAACAATAACATACAACCATGGGGCAAATTTATTTTACAGATTTCCTTTAGCCTTTTGTCCACATCTTAAAGGACCCTTCAAATGTATACTATACACCTTATGATTGTCTTAATGCGAACCTGTCACCCCCTCCAGGCATCTAAAGATAAAATAGCCACCTTCTGCAACACTAAGGCTGCAGTCTGACAAGGTGTCTATAGCATTTATGCTCCCTTGATTCACTGAAATAAACCCTTTTATAAAATCTGTGCCAAACTTGACCCAAGACCGGGAGCCGGGCTTTTCAAGCGTCTATGCCTCCTCTTCCTTGCCTCCTAGAATCCCGCGCCTGTGTAGTGCCTCCTGCCCCGGGCATGCGTCTTGCGCGCTGCCTGTGAACTTCCTGCATCCCACGTAACCTTTTTGCGCCTGCGTGGAGTGCGTGGGATGCAGGAAGCTCACGGGTAGCGCGCACGGCGCATGCCCACGGCAGGAGGCACTACACTGGCGCGGGATTCTAGGAGACAAGGAAGAGGAGGAGGCTCACAGAGAGCAGAGAGGGATGACTGACACCAGAGAGGCTGGAGATAGACGCTTGAAAAGCCCGCCTCCCTGTCTTGGGTCAGGTTTGGCACAGATTTTATAAAACTGTTTATTTCAGTGAATCAAGGGAGCATAAATACTATAGCCACCTTCTCAGAATGCAGCCTTAGTGCTGCAGAAGGTGGCTATTTTATCTTTAGATGCCTGGGGGTGACAGGTTCGCTTTAAAGGTCATATTCCTGATTTTGTTTTCCAGGTGTCCAGATTTTACGATAATATTCTAATATTTTTTACTTTTATATAATATACACTTTGCACTTTATAATGATTAGGTAATTCATCTCTTTAAAGAAACAACCTAAAAACCTTATTCAAATAAATATTGTATTAAAAAAAAACAAAAAACTTTTTTTCTTTTGTCTGTAAACGATACATGAGGATAAGGACTGTGGGACGTAGCCTGAAGAACCATCTTTATGCCTGAAAAAAAGGAAATTTTTGTGGTAAATTTCTAGTACATGTGACTGTCATGTTTTTCATTATTGGTCGTGGTTTTCTATCAGAGGCTTCCACATTTTTACACCTAATCTCACACTTTTTAAACAAAATGGACAGTTGTCCAGCCTATAAGCGGTCAGATGAGTCCTACATGGTAGGGAGATTTTCTAAACACCATATTTTCTTTAAATTCAAGTTACATTTCTGCTTATTCCCACACATCCCCTACTAATTTGTGATTTGTAAAAAAAAAAAATATTATATATT
This sequence comes from Allobates femoralis, assembly GCA_033576535.1. NCBI lineage: Eukaryota > Metazoa > Chordata > Amphibia > Anura > Aromobatidae > Allobates > Allobates femoralis. The sequence continues at coordinate 71,253,883 of JARQOC010000006.1, read as the reverse complement.
TATTAAATAACTGTCAGCAAAAATTATTTACTTTTCAAAAAATGTTCCAAAAATAATATTGAAAAGGATTAACCAAACTATAAAGTGGGAGATTCTTCTTCTGATCTTTAGGTCAAGATAACCAAAAAATTGTACTATGTTTAGACGACCCAAGGCCACTTCAACGAGGCAGTATTTCGGTCAGTATGTGTAGGCCTAAACCAGAAGCTGGCCAAAATGTTGGAATATGTGGAAATATAAAAGCAAAATGAGGGGCGCTCCTAGGGTAACATCCGATGGTATAGTGGAGGGAAAATATTATTGTGTAGGACTAACCTGAGTGAGTTGTGCAACCCTTCCCAACCACAGATGAACACCTCTGGTGTCTCTCGCGCACCACACGCTTGGGTCCTGTTCGGTATTTGGAGATCAGTGGGTTATGTGATCGGTGAGGTCACCGCAGGTCCTCATGCAGGTCCTACAACAAGTGGAATATTATACATATTATTATTAAGTGGAATACTGGTAGACCCATGCAGCATCATCTGCTTAGACCTCAATGGAGGGATAGACAGTTCAGATAAAGAAGATTTACCTTAAAGAAATTCCTGTCCTTCTCTACTATTACCAGGCGTCTGACCAATACTGATTACAATTGGTTTATCAAAACGTTGGAATGGTCACAAAATAATTCTCCTCTGTATAGGTTTTATCTCGGGTTTTGATTTTCAGGTAAGGGTGTAAATGACTACCTTAATAATCTTGTGTGAAAAGGGTCTACAGGAAAAGCAAGATTTGGAGGAGAAACAAGTGTTTTCACACAAGAATTTTTTTTTTCTTTTAGGAAAGGAGATATCATTGGTCATTAATTAAGAAAGGATATTCAATAATGACCAAATTATATTCCAATAGGTCAGCTCTAAATAAATGGTTTTCACATGGAGCCATTGTCATGGTTTTGTGAATGTAGCCCAAGGCTAGGGCTTCACAACGACATTAATGGAATTAATTTTTTAAGATGGTAGAACAGACACTTACTTTTTACCTTTCCTATTAGAAAATATTGAGTGTCCTCAATGAACTGCTCATGAGAGGGGAAGGCAAAATCTACATCTATTACTAACTGTAAAAGGGAACCAGCCGCCAGGATTTAACCAGCTGTAAATCAGTGCAGCAGGTGATTTACATGTTCAGCATGACATCACTATTTGGGTTTTTTTCATTTCTCCCTGTGGGCTTGTCTATCTACTGCAAGCCGAATCCCCCACCCTGGATGAGTCTGGATAAGAGGGAGGGGGCTGGGGTTTGGCTTACAGCAGAAAGACAAGTCCATGTGGAGGAATTAAAAAACAAAAAACAAAAACAAGCCCAAATAGTGATGTCATGCTGCACATGTCAATCACCTGTTGATTAAATCCTAGTGGTTGGTTCCCTTTAATGTATACTTGAATAAAAAAAAATCTCTGGATATTGAATTGTTCAGTAGATCATCAGGAGATGTAGCTCTTATAAATATGGGCACAATCTACTTTTGTCAACCCCAGCTGAGTATAAGATAATTCATTTTTTATTAAGGACCATGACTATTCTTTTTTCCTATACCTCCCTTTAATGTTCTGCAGAAAAGGAACAGTGATAAGAAGCTCTCCTCTGGTTTTCATTGCTGGGACCTTGATGGGATTCAGTCGTTTTCTAGGGTCCCCTGAAATGGTGATTATAGGAAGGTTCATCTCTGGCATACACTCAGGTAAGTTTGGAGAAGGATCTATGGAGTATACTGACAAGGCCATTAAAAAATTCCTAAAAAACAAATGTGTCGCCCCAGTGTGTATGGGGTACTCGGGTATCTGGGCCCTTGCTGAGGTTGGGATGTCACTGGTGGCCTGCCCAGACCCGTGCCTTGGGGGCTATGCTTTTAAAAAGGGGTAGTATAAATGGGAATAAAGAGTTTGTGATGCCACCTGCAGATTCTGGTGACTAGACACCAGCGCCACCTCAGTCTTCCAGAGGGCGATGGTATGGCAGCCTGGATGGAACAGCTCCCTGCAGGTGGAGCTGGGCCTTAGAGGCAGGAGTGCACCGATGATCGGGATACAGTCTGTAGAAGTAAATTATCAGCTATGCAGTATTAGGACAAACACACGGAGACTCTGTCACTCTACCCGGATACTTTACTGGAATAGTTCTGATGGCAATACAGTTCACAGTGGAAAACAGTCTTTTCGTGAGGTAGCCGGCTGGGTAGTCACAGCAGGTTGCAAGATCTCTCGGAGACTTCCGTGGTGTGCCTTCTCTTAACTATCCCAGGTCCTGCTGCTGATTCCTGTCTTTGCACTACCCCCTTACTACCAGACCCGTTGGGGTTCTGCTGAGTTCCCTTGCTTACCAGCTCTTAAGAAGGAGGGCTCGGCCTTTAGTGGGCAGTCCTGGTGTGGCGGTGCTGTGTGGACAGGGTGTCGGAGCCGGTAGACTGACCCGCGACAGCCGGTGTTGGTGGCTCAGGGGTTAGACTCCCTGCACCGCGTCCTCGGAGCCAGCACCCCGTTAGGTGGACCAGGGCTCCCCCCGGAGTATGGGCGCTGCGGTATGGGGCAGCCTCTTTTCCCGGGCTGCCTCTTCTCTAGCCCCCCTCCCTTGGAGACCCCTTTTCTCTTCTCTGGGCTCCCTTTTTTCTTCTCTCCTCAGGGCAAACTAAAACTCCCCTTTTTTCTACCTCCCTCTTCCCCTAACTCTCCCCCCAGGGACTGGGCTCCAAGCATTTGCCTAGGCTTGAGTGTGGGAGTGCCGGGGTGAGAGTCTTCTACAAATGTTGCATTCCCACTGTGACAGGGATAACCGCACACTCTTTTATGGGTGCAGTACCCAAACTGTGATGCCTGACCAGTGGGGCACCACACAAATTTTAAACTTTCTCATAAATCTATTGTACTTCCTGTTGAGGTATTAGATCTTTTATCTGAGGGCAGAAAAAAATCAAGTGGGACATACTGAGTTTGAGAATATATAATTCTTCTATGATTTGGATTAGTATTTTCATCTAAATTGTTTAAATGCTGCTGGAACTCGGAGAGAATGTCTACATCCTCCCCCAACTCCTGCCCACACAAAGAAAATATCTGGGAGTCCTGCTTCTCAAATCTTCACATATTGCCTGGGAGTTGTGCTTCTCCAGCCTACACCTAAACAATGCATGAGAGTACACTTCTTTAGAAGAAAAGGCGGCACTCACCAAGATGAAATGGATGGTCCTTTTATTCCATGGTTACATAGACAAACAAGGTGCAGGGAGGTGGTCACGGGGGACCGCCGGACGCCGCCGCCATTTCGCGACCTTCTATCGCTTCTACGGGTCCAGAATGCATGGGAGTCCTGCTTTCCCTGCCCACACCTGGACAATGCCTTGGGGTCATGCTTTCCTTAACCAACACCTACACAATGCTTGGGAATCCAGATATTCCCACCCACACCTACACAATGTCTGGGAATTCTTCTTCATTCACCCTCACTTAGACAATGCTTGGTAGTCCATATTTTCCTACCTACACCCTGAAAATGCCTGGGAGTTATGAGATTTCCTCCCTCACCCCTAGAAAATGCTTGGGGGTCCTGCTTCCTCATCCACATCTAGACAATACCTGGGAGTCCTGCTTCCCTCATCCACATCTAGACAATACCTGGGAGTCCTGGTTCCCTCAACCAAACCTAGACAATACCTGGGAGTCCTGCTTTCCCTGCCCACAACTAGACAATGCCTGGAGGTCCTGCTTTCCTTGCCCTCACCTTCGCAATGTCTGGGAGTCCTGATTCCCTCACCCACTCCTAGCCAATACCTGGGAGTACTTCTTCCTTCACCCTCAATTTAGCAATGCCTGGGAGACCTGCTTCATTTGCTCTCATCTAGACAATGCCTGGAGGTCCTGCTTCCCTTGCCCTAACCTTGGCAATGCCTGGGAGTCCTGCTTTCCTCACCCTCAGCTAGACAATGCCTGGAAGTCCTGTATCCTTCACCCACTCCTAGACATTGCCTGGGAGTCCAGGTTCCCTCGGCCAATCCTAGACAGTATCTGGGAGTTCTGCTTCCCTCAACCAAACCTAGACAATGCCTGGGAGTCCTGCTTCCCTCACCCTCATCTAGACAATGCCTGGGAGTCCTGCTTCCCTCACCCTCATCTAGACATTGCCTGGGAGTCCTGCTTCCCTCACCTCATCTAGACAATGCCTGGGAGTCCTGCTTTCCGCCCTCATCTAGACATTGCCTGGGAGTCCTGCTTCCCGCCCTCATCTAGACAATGAAAGGGAGTCCTGCTTCCCTCAACCAAACCTACACAATGCCTGGGAGTTCTTCTCCCCTCCCTACTCCTAGACAATATCTGGAGGTCTGTCTTCCCTCTTTTCCTCCTACACAATGGCTGGGACTCCTGCTTCCCTCACCCACACTTTGGCAATGCCTGGAGGTCCTGCTTTACCAAGTTCACACACATTTTTTTCACATCTTCTTTGTTGTCTATATTTTTTAATATGCAAATTGTCCCTTCAGGGAGGAAGTAAAAAACTCTAATGCCACCCAATAAGGGAAGCAATCCTTAGTCATAATCGACTCTTTAACAAGATCTTTAATATGACTTAGGATTTGTGCCAGATCAGAACCCCAAACTTATCAGCTTATCTGTCTCCTTATGCCTGCAGGCAGATTCCTCTCCATGTGGATAATAGCTAGTCCCCCAGAGCTATTTTTTAATAGCAAATCTAATAGTAATGTAATGTGAGAAATCTATTCATACGGACTGCGGATAGTTCTTCAAAGAGTCTGTGAAGCTTTATTTTTACTTGTTTTGTGTCATAAGTAAAACAAAACCCTCAGTCATGCATTCATTCTTATCTGATACATGCATTTCTCTACAGGTATTTCTCTCAGTGTGGTTCCTATGTATTTGGGAGAAATTTCACCCAAAAATTTACGAGGCTTCTTGGGCTTAATGCCAAGCCTGTTCATTTGCCTTGGAGTGTTTACCGCACAGGTGTTTGGCCTTCCAGAGCTACTGGGTCAGGTCAGTATTATATGTATGGTGACGATTATGCAGAAATTACCGTAAAAAAAAAAACATGTTTATATCTTTGCTATGTTTCAATTATGAAGGAACTTGTATTTTTTCATAGTTTAAAAAAAAAAAAAAAAAAACTCATTTATGTCTGGTCTTTGGAAGTAAGGTACGGCTATCACTCTTCAAGAGAATCTATCAGCAGGTTTTTGCTATTTAAACCGACAGCAACATGACGTAGAGACAGAGATTATGGTTTCAGCGATGTGACAGCTTACTGGGTTCAGCAATTGTGTTAGAATCACAGTTTTCTCCTGCTGTGGATATAGCAGAGCTCAGAATGCTGAGCTCTGTATAGCTCTGCCCACAGCCAGTGTACAATGTATATTGACAGAAAACTACTAATTAGTGGTGGCTTTATTGTTTTACCTGGAGGTGGGAGGCTTAGCCCTGAAGTGATGATAAACTCCTGCTGATAAAACACTGATTTTATTGAAACAGCAAAACAGCCCAGTAAGTGACACATCACTGGAATCAAGCCCCTACATCATGTGACTCTCAGATTACATAGCAAAAACCTGCTGACTGATTCCTTTAAGCCTTTCTAGAAGATAAATAAAACTCTCACTGAATATGCATCTCCTAATATTTACAAGTAATTTTCATTTTGAGAAACAGAGATTTTATGACCTGGTCTCTGGATGACATCTGTTTGGCTATGTATTTTTTTCGGCATGTTGAAATTAGAGGGTAGCCCCTAGATTTGCAGTTACCTTCCATTGAGGACTCCAATCATTAGCAATACACGAGAGTAATATAAAAAAACAGTTATTTCCCCAACTACTCTACTCGAACGATCAGCAGAAAGGAGAATACCAATGCCAGACTTGTCTGTCGGTGACCTACCTCCTGAAAAACAAAGGTATGGGGTGTTGAAATTTCAATTGCCTGATGCTTATTCCCCTGATCCTTATGAGTAGAGGTGAGCGGTGTTCAACTCGAATTGTTCGCCAATCTCAAATTTGAGCTGGTTTGGGCGGTGTTTGAGTCATTTGCCGAATTCAAACAATTTGCTTCAAATTCGGCAGTTCTAGGTTATGTTCGATTTTGGTTCGAAAATGCGGCAGATCTGCCGCATTTTCCGCCTTAATAATGAGCTGTCCGGGATAAAAATAAAAAAAAACCTTTATGCTCCTGTCTGACGATCCACCGCTGCCTCCGGCAAGGTCCTGATGCTTATAGGACCTGTGGTGACGTCACAAAGCGGGTCACATGACTGCAGTTACCGCGGTAACTGCGGTCATGTGACCCGATTTGTGACGTCACCACAGGCCCTATAAGCATCAGGACCTCGCCGGACAGGTAAGCATAGAGATTCTTTTATTTTTAACCCTTTCTTTTACTTAATTAAAGAGGACCTGTCACCAAACCAGGCATGGTGATCTAATTACAGCACTGGATGCAGCATGTCTGCAGCATGCAGGCAAGGGGTCACCCAGCACTTGAGCAGCCCTGTACCCCGAGATAATACACTTAGAAAACTTACATGCTCCAGCCATTAAGGAGGTGGCTAGGGGCTGCAGCCAAGGGCAGATTCACACCCCCTGCATGTGTAATCTGCCCACCGCTGCCAATCATTCTCTCCCTCTTCAGCAGCATTTAAACAGAGTTTTTTTTTCTCTCCCAGAAAGTCCGTTTAGTCCCGCCCCTCAGCTTTATTATCATTTATACAAGGAAAGAGCAAGGAAAAAAAAATAGAAGCAATGGGAAGAAAGTGAATGGGAGGAGACACCGATTAGATATTAAAAAAAACATTTTAACAATGAGGGGGATCAATGAGTAGAACAGGCGGCCACGAGAGGAGGTGAGTTTTCCTACAATGGAAGTCTTCATACAGAGACTGGACAGACATCTGCAGGGGGTTGCATGATGACCCTAGAAGTCCCTTTCAACTCTAACATTCTATGGATTCTATGTACCTGGATCCTTTATGCAGAAAGTAAATGATAGAATATAGTGAGTTGATACTTTCACATTATTCTCATTGCCCTTTCATCTATTGACAGGATGACACTTGGCCTCTGTTTCTCGCCTTGATTGTGGTGCCAACATTTATTCAGATCTCCATGTTACCTTTTTTTCCAGAAAGTCCACGGTACTTGCTTATAGATAAGAGCAATGTTCATGCTACAATAGAGGGTGAGTAACAAGCTGTTTATAATCAGAAAAACTCCAAAATTTCAGCTTTTAGAACAACATTGTTAAATCTAGAATCCAGTTAAAATGTTTTTGCATAATGTTGGGGGCTTCTGATTTGCTTTATATGCTGCTCTAAAAGCCGAGAACGTGACAACATAGATGGATGACTCACCGCGGGCCGGGACTCCGGTTTAAACAGGCGATGCTTCCTTCCTCCTTGTCACGGGTGGACCGCGCCTGCCGGTAGTGGGCGCGGTGTAGTGCAGATCAAAAGTATTAAAGACGTCTTGCGGGAACAGATTAAAAGGGGTTTAATTTATTTGTGACGCCACCTATGAGTAGATTCGGTAAGGGCTACCGACGCTGCGGAACCGCCGGGGGATGGACAGCAGCAAGTTGTTACGCTCCCCACAGGCTGAGCGGTGATCCCCGGAGGTTGGAGCTGCTCAAGATGTTGTGCGGCAGCTGCGGTTACTTTGTTGTGCGGACGGACAGTTCATAAGGAAGCACGGACACAGAAAGTCTCTATAACGGGTCTTTACTGTAACCAGCAGGCAATACATGGTATACAGTGGTTGAGTAGTAGACCGGGTGGACTCAACAGTGATAGTGTCCCTTAGAGATCCGCAGTGTTCCTCCATTCTACCTACTTAGTTTGCCAGTGTCGCCCAGGAATACCAGGTCGGGTACGGGGAGACTGCTTCAATGCCCTATCCATGATGTACGTCCTGGATGCTTTGGGGAGCCTTGGATCTCTCAGTGGGTACACCGCTGGTTAGACGACTGGAAACTGGCTGGTGGTGGGGTGCTCCTTTGAAGCTGCTCCTCCACTCTTCTGGTTCGCGTGGCAGAGATGAACTGCTGCCAGCTTCGGTACCAGTGAACCGGCTGTGAGTTGTGGGCACGTGTATATAATGCCCAATCCCGGTGGTTAAGGCCTCAGGTGCTGACACCCGACCGGTGACGGCCCAGGGGCCCGCACGGGGTGCGGAGCCCCCGATCCTCTCCAAGCTCTAGTCTGCTCTTGTCAGGTTCTAGATCCTTCTTTTTCTTTGTCTAGATTATTGTGTGTTCTACTACACTACCCTAACACTCCACCCCCCAGGACCTATGATTGGCCCTCTGTTCTAGGTGTTGCATGTTGGGTTGGATCTCTATGTTAACCGGATCATTGCTGAGTCAGAGGATATTGCAGCTGCATTTGTGGCTGCAATACCCTCTCGTGACGCACTCGTTGCGGGGCGCCACACTCCCCCTTGGTTGAATACGCTTGTCCCCAAGCGTCACACTACTCACATTACAGAGGTTTTTATATTTTATAACAGGTAATACACTTTTATTAATGACAGGTCATTGTATGCATAAAAGTGGAAAGGTAAATAACAGGTTAACACATTGCGCGGACCCGGCGGGCGGTCGGCTGTCCTTAGAATAGAAGTTCAGGCTGTAGCCGCCAAGTCGCGGTGTTACTTCGCAAACAGGAAGAAGTGTCTTTCAGTAGCAAAGTTCAAACAACAAAGTCACTTATGGAGGGCAGTGTTCCGGACCCGTATAGCGAACCACCCATCACGGCATATATGGCGCTCATAGGTTACTATGTCCCCTCTATACAAGTCTCGGCTTGGATGACCTCGCGGTAGGTGCGATTCCACATCACGGCGCCCCACAAACACTTCAGTACTCACACCCTCCTCCCTTACGAATCCCCACCCGGTGGACAAGTTAAATGTGCTTACCCACCCGGTTTTACGGAATTGTTCAGGTAATGGAGATTGGCGGCGGGCCTCGGCGCGAGCCTGCCTGTTGGCTTGCAGTCGAGTGTGCCACTCGTCTCTCCGGATACGACGTACCTCTTCGTCGGAGTGATGCGGCGTGTGGATAAAGTCACTACGGCGTGCTGGTTGTTGAACTGCTCGAGATTGGTGGGCAGTCTGGAGTGGAGCCCGGTTCAACGGAACCGGAGAAGATGCTGTTGCGGCGGCACCCGACCAGTGCACCCGAGCTGATCGCCTGGCAGAAGGGTTCCTGGTGTCTCCCCAGGCGAACCCGGTGTAGAGATCCTCAGCTGGACTGTAGGTCTCCTCGTCATCCTCCTCGACCTCTCCTTCGATGACTACGTCGGGCTGCTCGGCTGACGAAGACGATGGAATCGGATCCTCTGGATCGGTGGGTGGCTGTGCTGCAAAGTTCTCCTCGGGGTCGTTGTGCAGGACTTCCAGGCTGCCTGCCTCTTCTTCTGTAGCAGCGGGAAGTGGTGTTTCAATCCCGGTCACCAGGTAGGCCTCTGTAGTTGCAGAGGAGGCCTCCGGATCAGGGGAGAAACAGGCGACAGTCTCGGTAATTTGGAAACTAGTCGCGGGTTCCGCAGGTGGAACCAGGTAGATGTCAGCTTCTTCGTGGGAGCATATTGGAAGCTCCGGCTCTGGAACGGGGTCGGCTGCGGTTTCGTCCGCTGGAACGGGTCGAGCTGTGGTCCTCACGGGAATAACACAGTCTATGGGCTCCGGTGACGAAGCAGGACAGGTTGTGGGCGACGGTGAGGCTGTTGAAAAACTGGCGATGTCGTCTGGGCTTGGAGAAGCTGTACCCGGTCGGCTCTGCTGCATCGCATGATGGAGTCTTCTGCCTAGGGTCGCGCTCCAGCTGCAAATCGTCCATTCCACTGTCTCAAGTAGTCGCACCCGGAGGTCTTGTAGAGCCTCCAGCCAGAAGTCGGGGCTGCCGTCTATGGTAAGGGCAGGATCCGGACCCGGTTGGCCTATGGCTGCTCTGGCCTCCGCCTCGACCTCCCGCATTAGGTCTTGGAGTCTTGTGCTGGCCATTCTCTTCTTGGAGGGAAACCACACCCGTTCAACCGGTAAGCGTTCTGGTAGAGCTGGTGAAGAAGTCTGTCTGACACTCCCATTTCCTCTGGGCTTTTGTAGTCCAATCGTGGGAAAAGTCTTTGAGGTCCGCCCCCATGGTTGATTCGAGCAATCAGGGCGGACAAAGAGTTTGGCGCCTTTTGTCTTTAGCCCTCCCACGGTGAGGGGGGGTCGACTCACTCCTGGGCTTACACGTGGCGGCTTCTTGTGGCGGGAACGCCATCTTGGGCGCCATCTTGACCCAATGGTGAAAAGGCGGGAAAGTTCTTTTAGGGACGAACAAAGTCCAATTGTAGACAATAAAGTCCAGTTTAAGCACAATATACCCGTTAGGTAACGGGCCTGCTCGTATCCTGTTCGTGACGCCATTCTCTGACTCACCGCGGGCCGGGACTCTGGTTTAAACAGGCGATGCTTCCTTCCTCCTTGTCACGGGTGGACCGCGCCTGCCGGTAGTGGGGCCCGGTGTAGTGCAGATCAAAAGTATTGAAGACGTCTTGCGGGAACAGATTAAAAGGGGTTTAATTTATTCGTGACGCCACCTATGAGTAGATTCGGTAAGGGCTACCGACGCTGCGGAACCGCCGGGGGATGGACAGCAGCAAGTTGTTACGCTCCCCACAGGCTGAGCGGTGATCCCCGGAGGTTGGAGCTGCTCAAGATGTTGTGCGGCAGCTGCGGTTACTTTGTTGTGCGGACGGACAGTTCATAAGGAAGCACGGACACAGAAAGTCTCTATAACGGGTCTTTACTGTAACCAGCAGGCAATACATGGTATACAGTGGTTGAGTAGTAGACCGGGTGGACTCAACAGTGATAGTGTCCCTGAAGGTACCTTTACACGCCGCCACAACAGGATGGATACCAACTGCTACTTCACGTGCACGAGCACGGCCAAACGGTTACAAACGGGAAACGCACCCTCTTTACACGCCGCCACAAGGTACGCTACGCTACGCTACATTTACAGCTAGCTACATCGCCGGGTGTCTCAAGTAGCCATCTGTAGCTCAGCGTACCTCATTTACACAACGCTACAACAAGCTAATTATGGGCGGACCTGGTGCAGCAGGGACAGCACATAGGCGTGCCACAATTGTGGATTACAAGACGTCCGTACGGTGATAGGACAAAGCCAGAACATCATGATTGGGCAGGCATCGCAGGAGGCTGGTTAATACAGCACGCTCGAGCAATTGTGTAGTGTGACTGGTCAGCTCCTTAAATATGCCGCCCTATGCAGCGACTACCAATCGTCATGCAGGAGCTTCCACCAATGATCGCAGATGGGGCGCGGTAACACGGAGCCTGGGTGACGCCTTAGCTACATTGCAGCTACATCGCCGGGTGTCCAGAGTTCCCTTCTGTGAGTTCTTTACACGCTGATACAGCTCGCTACAATCGGCGATGTAGCCATCTGTTTATGGGCAGTGCACGGATACAGATGTATCTGTAGCCGGCTGTGTCGTCCCGTCTTCAGACGCCGCTACTACGGGCGATATTGGCGCCACAAGCTACATTTGTAGCCTGTAGCGGGTTGTATGCATCCTGTTGTGGCGGCGTGTAAAGGTACCTTTAGAGATCCGCAGTGTTCCTCCATTCTACCTACTTAGTTTGCCAGTGTCGCCCAGGAATACCAGGTCGGGTACGGGGAGGCTGCTTCAATGCCCTATCCATGATGTACGTCCTGGATGCTTTGGGGAGCCTTGGATCCCTCAGTGGGTACACCGCTGGTTAGACGACTGGAAACTGGCTGGTGGTGGGGTGCTCCTTTGAAGCTGCTCCTCCACTCTTCTGGTTCGCGTGGCAGAGATGAACTGCTGCCAGCTTCGGTACCAGTGAACCGGCTGTGAGTTGTGGGCACGGGAGTCTTTTGGGAACCCGTGTAGATAATGCCCAATCCCGATGGTTAAGGCCTCAGGTGCTGACACCCGACCGGTGACGGCCCAGGGGCCCGCACGGGGTGCGGAGCCCCCGCTCCTCTCCAAGCTCTAGTCTGCTCTTGTCAGGTTCTAGATCCTTCTTTTTCTTTGTCTAGATTATTGTGTGTTCTACTACACTACCCTAACACTCCACCCCCCAGGACCTATGATTGGCCCTCTGTTCTAGGTGTTGCATGTTGGGTTGGATCTCTATGTTAACCGGATCATTGCTGAGTCAGAGGATATTGCGGCTGCATTTGTGGCTGCAATACCCTCTTGTGACGCACTCGTTGCGGGGCGCCACATGGATTCACAGCAAACATTTGCATACATATTCTTTTCTGACTAAGGCTGGGGTCACACACACAGATATCTGGGCAGATATTGTTCACAGATCTCTGGTTGCAGTGAAATCATGGACACATGGTTCCATTTTGTGGCTGTGTACAACATGGAGCAATGTATCCATGATTTCACTGCAACCAGAGATCTGCCAACAATATCTGCCCAGATATCTGTGTGTGTGACCCCAGCCTAACACTTGTATAGACGTGTTGTGGGCATGCTCTATAGCCTGTGGAGAGGCTTCTGTGCAGGGAGGGGGAGGAATTGAGCTGTGGCTACCATTTATTATCACTGATCCTGTTGTTGTGTTTATTTTAGTTTTGTTTTTTTACTATTGCTTTAGGATGTATGTGACACGCCCACTCCAGGGTCAGGGGTACTCATTACCAGGCCAGTTCTTAAGGTTCTTTCTGGGGGAATGTCAAGGTGGCCACCTGGCTCCGTGACCCTGGCGGTGTCATTTAAAAGTTCAGGTGACAAAGGTGGATGAAGGGAAAAGGAGTATTCATGATGCCACCTGCGGTGCACGGCCATGGGCAGCCGCCGCTGCTTCAGAACCTCTGGGTCCGATGACCAGCAGCTTGGATGGTTTCGCTCCCCGCAGGTGGAGCACGGTCCCCAGGACACCGGGAAGGAGGGTTCAGCTCGTACCTTGGCAGATGTTCGTTCGGTCATCAGCACCCCAGTGTTTTATGCGGCCTCTGCAGCCGGTGGTCACTACTAAGGAAAGTCTCACACACACAGCTGGAGTTTTGTAATGTTTACTTAGTTGTCTCCGCATGGCCGCCAGGTGCTTCTCTTTGCCAACCTCTGGTTCAGCGTTGTCGCCAGAATCGGGACAGTGCAGTCGAGCCTCTTTGCTTTTCATCTCTTTCTCCTACTGGGTGTCTTTCTCTGGTGGTCCCTCAGCGCTATAAGTTAGTCTCTCCGCTGCTCTCAGTGCCTCTGCACACAGAGCTCAGGTACCGAAAACCACGGGTGCTCAGTTGTACCACTTCCTGATACTGCTCCCTAGTTCGATCGCCTCATCCAAGTTGTGTCGAGTGTTCGGCCGCAGCTCCCATTAGGAACTCGGGGCCTCCTGTTTTAACGGTTTGGCCTACAGCATCTGTGCTGTGTTCAGAGTCGTCCACCAGCCCCTCTGTTCTCTCGCCAGATACGGGCGTACGGGGATTTACATCTTGTTCCGTACCTCAATGGCTCTGTACTTCCTCCACACCTGTCAATTGTTCCCTCTCGGGGCGAACGTGACCGTGCTCCAGCCCGCGGGAGGTAACACCTCCTCTTCCTTACTCCTTCTACTCCTCGCTTCTACCCCTTCTTCTGACTTCTCCTGCACTTCTCTTATTCTCTCCCGGCTACGCTTGGGTCTTCCCTCTGGGTCTACCCACCGTCTCAGGGTCCCTAAGTGTTGTGTGTGTGAAGCTCAACTGTGCTGTCCCAGCAACTTGAAAACAGAGCCACAACTCTCCCTCTAATGGAGGAGTGCAGTACCTCTGGCTGCGGATTGCCCGGTGGGGCGCCACATGTGCGCACGCTGAAAATTTGTTGAAGCAATTTTCTGCAGCAAATCTATATTTTCTGGTAGAAGAAACACCAAAATCTGCAATGTGTTTTTCTACAATCATGGTGCGGTTTTGGTGCGTTTGTTGCCTGCTTAAGTAATCATTCACACACAACGTTTGTGCTCTATTTTTGTTGATCGGTTTTTGGTGCAGATTCTGCAGCAAAAACAGATACTCATGCTTTTTTTGCAAAAAATAAAGAAACACAAACACCACCCCCATTTGTGTTTCTTATTACCTTCCTTGGCGATTCCACGATGAGCCCCAGTGATGTGCTCTTCATGGGCACCAGTAGGACCTGGAGGGAGTCAAAAGGACCTGGCCATGTGACTCAGCCTGAGTCACATGGGCAGGTCCTGTCAGTAATGTACCCGCAGGTCCTGCTCATGCCTGGAAAGAAGACTTCACCAGGGCTCACTGTGGGATTGCCAGGGAGGATAAGTAATAGAACGTTTGTTTTGTGGAAAGTGCGGCAGAAAAACGGAACACTAATTGATGCTCATTATTTTCTGCTTGTACTTTCTGCAGCACTAACGTAGCAGTCAAAAACGCTGACGTCTGTACAGCAAATTGAAAATGACATTCACTTTGCTGCAGACTCAGTGACTGATCACGTTTTTGGTGCAGTTTTCAAAAAAAAAAATGCAGCACCACAAATGGATCAAAAACAACCAGTGGGAGCTTAGCCTTAAGATGCATTTTTCTGTCATACATGTTTGTTTTGAGAAAGAGACAGAGAAAGACCCTGATTTAGAAAATCAACTCTGGTGACCAGAAATCATTTGTCAGCGTGCATTTTTTTTTTTTTTTTGGCAAAAACGCCCTGTGTGAATACCCACACATATTTGCAGTTATTTTTCATGAGTAAACTGAGGTCAATGGGCAAAAAAATGCTGTATGTAAAAAATGCACCAATAATTGACACGTTCTAGATTTTTCTACATCAATATCTGCATCTTTTTTGGAAGGGAATAATAATCAACATGTGCACAACACTTTGGGATTCTTATAGACTTTTCTGGCTTCAGGATAGGCATGCAAATTTTTGACAAATCTGTACCAAAGAAAGCCGACATGACTCACAATGGCCCTGAGTCGTGCAAACAGGAGTTAACAGCATTTGGACCTGTGTGAATGAATGAGTGCTTTACTAGACCTGAACAGCATACAGTGGGTTAAACTGCTAAAAGGGGTTGATGAGACCAATGAGCGGCCTCTAATGGGGCCGTCACAAGTGGCAATGTCGTCAGCGATCTGGTCGCTGACGACATTGACGGATGATCGCTGGTGAGCTGTCACACAGGCAGACTCACCAGCGATCATTTTACCAGCGACATTGTGGAAATGATTTCTATATCGTTTCCACGATGTCTGCAGGCTGGTATCCAGGGTAAACTGCGGGTAACTAGGCAGTGTGCACTGCCTAGATACCCGATGTATACATTAGTTACCAGCCTTCTCCGCTCACCGGCTGGTATCCGGAGCGGAGAAGGCTGATAACTAAGGTATACATCGGGTATCTAGGCAGCGCGCGCTGCCTAGTTACCCACAGTTTACCCTGGATACCAGCTCCCAGTGCTTCCTGAGAGGCGCTGGGAGCTGGCTGATCGCATCTCCCGGTGTCACACGCAGCGATGCTGCGTGTCCACCGGGCGCCTGTCGTCAGGTTTTAGAACAGATTCTAAAACCTGGCGACCATCAATCAGTGATTTATCGCTGGTTGATGCGCCCTGTCACACGTGTCAATATCGCTGCAACGTCACGTGCAGCAGTGATCGTGCACGCGATATTGACGCGTGTGACGGCCCCATTATATGGCAGTCAGTTCTAATTGTTACAAGTCCCAGGAGTGGGTTTGTCAGATGTGGGTGTGGCAAGCAAGATAACTGCCTAGGCCTGTGTTTGAGAGAAAGACCAGACCTGATCCTCTGAGGCAGAAGACATGTCTCAGAGGGTTCCCGTCCCCTTTGGGGGACGAGGCAGAATGCTTGGCTCTCCCTGCCGGAGACGCCGGTCCCTCTGAGCCGTATGAAGACTGTGGCCAGACCGAGAGGTTGGTAGAGCAGCTGAGTGCAAGGGGGTTCTGGCTGAACTTGCAGGGGGCTCACTTTGATCATGTTGGTGAGGCTGCCGTCCGGGATCTCTGCCTGTGTTGGCAGGGCTTGGAGGCAGCTGTACATCATGGGCATGGTGAGGAGACCTTGGGGGATGCTTTGACTACCCGGGAGCTCAGGTGGCTCACAACCTGGTCTGGGCCTGGAAGGCTGAAGGCCATGCCGGACTGTATGTATGTGTGAGTGGGTCCTGTGATGAGTTAGAGCCCACGAAGGCCAGGTGGCCGTAACCGCCATTAGGACCAACCTTAGAGTCGTGATGTGGTCCCGTTAACTGAATGTTGTGTAGCATGAATGAGACTGAGGATGTCTCTGAGGCCAGGCGGCCGTAACCGCCATTGGAACCAACCGTGAGAGGGTCCCATTGACTCACTGTATGCTGTGAGCAGAGAGATGCAGCCAGATTATGTGAGATGAGTGGAACCATGAGGCGAGCAGGCTGACAGTTTGCAGCACCTGCAGTTGGGAACACTGGCTGAGCCTGGAGGAGCTTGCGATGGTGTGTTTGGTGCAGCCACTGTCCTGGAGGTCTGGGCCTGTGTTGTCAGACTTGGAAGTGGCTGGCGACCTGGAAGACATGTGCTGAGGAGTCCTCAGGGATGCCTGGCTTGCCCTGGAGCTCAGGTGGATGGACCCAGCTCTACGCCTGGTTCTGATCGGCATCGTGTAAATGTCTGGGGCCAAGGGTTGGGGTACTCTGATCTCGGGACTGATACGGAGATATCACGGGTGATTGGTGCCCAAGTCCATGCCCTTGAGCAGACCATAAAAAGGGGGAAAATAATATAGGTTGTTCGTGATGCCACCTGTAGGTCCGGTGATGGCACCGGCGCTGCTGGGACCTCCAGGGTGATGTGTGGCAGCAAGATGTCGTAGCCCTCTACAGGTAGGGCGGTGTCTCCAGGCTGTTGGAAGTAGCAATGATGGAATAGGGCAGTGTAGTTACTGTGCAGCAAGGCAGGTAAATCACAGTACACTGTAAGAAGAACAGACACGTTGCTCACTCTGAACAGGTACTGTACTCCAGTAATCTGCAGGTTTACAGGATAATGCAGTTCTTTCGGCTAGGGTAGTGGACCGGGTGGTTCTGGTAGTGAGTAGTGTCCCTCTGAAGCTCCACTGGTGTTCCTTCTCTATCACTTCCTCTGTCCTTACTCTGTGCTGCCTTGCACAATCCCACTTCTTGAACCAGGCCCGTCGGGTGATATTGGAACCCTTTATTTCTCCAAAGGGAACCCAACCCAGTTTAGTGCTTCTGGTGGAAACCGTGCTTGGTGTAGGGCGATTGGATCGTGCTCTTGAAAAGCTATTGACCACCCCAGTAATTTGCGGTTCAGGGATGGACCTCTGATCCACGTCGGAGCCGGTACCCTGCTTCGGACTGCGCCAGGGTGATTCAGTTACCCTCTATCTGCACCTTTCTCTTCTGGGTCACCAGGTTGAGGTGCCCTCCCTCTTAGCTTCTTCCCTGCTGTTCTTCACTGCACTGCTGCAACTCTTACTCTGCTGTTCTGGTCTACTTCTGTTTCAACTCAATTCAGCTCACTGTTCCTCTTTTCCCCAATCACTATATAACCTAGCTCTCATCCCACCAGGACCGGGTACCCTAGTAACGGACATCTGATTGGTCCTCTATCACTAGGTGTGTGTGTGTGTGGTGCTGGAGCTTCAGGCGTCTACTACTCCTTACCAGAACAAAGCATACTGCACCTTCTGTTAGGGGTGCAGTACCCTTTTGTAGCGCGCTGACTAGCAGGGCACTACATAAAGGCCGATGTGTGAGACTGGTATGGTCTCTGGTCTTCCATAAGGTGGGGACACGGACTATATTATGAATGCCAGGTGGCCATAGCCACTATTTAGAACTAGACTGGGTCTGTAAGGGTCGGTAAGGGACGCCTTAATGTTCCACTGAATGTATATAATATGTTTAAAGTTTAACGTGTATATACTGCTAGGCGGCCATAACTGCCAAAGGAGCTACGGTTAGTGCTCCTGATCCTCGATGGAGCTGTCATTAGTGCTCTAGGGTACATAACAAATGTGAACTGTGTTTAATAGTCGTATGACTTGTGAACAGTGTATGACCTGTTAACTGTATGATTTATGTTGCATGATATGTTAATAATAAGCAGGTTTATGCCAAAAAAAATAATAAACTGTAATCTTACTTGTGATAATGAGTTGACTGTGTGGCGCCCTTGCGACCAGGGTGGCCACAGGTAAGAACTGCATCCAGGAGATAGACAGTTTTCTATAAACACACCCACAGACACAAGACCCAACCCGGAGCTCGGGACTCTAGGCAGGCAAGGGGTGGTAGGGCCAATCACAAGTGGGTCGGACATAGTCTAGGTGACGGACCGGGTACATAAGGGAAACACCAGGAAGCAGTAGTTAGTAGGCCACTGGGTGCCGACCAGCAAAGACGGAGTGGGCCAGAGGGTGCCGAGCAGTAAAGAACCAACACCGAACCAGTGCATCTGGATCCAGAGGAAACGGCAGCCCAGAGGACGACCGGAGGGAAGGATCCCCTATGTACACTGCAGTTATACTGGTACGAAAAAGCCTGGTGATCCCCTGCAACATAGGGACCCTGGAAGGCTAGGCTGGGACCACAGAGTCGGCTCTGAGGTGCTGCAAGCCGGATCACAGACATACCGACGGGGAGCTCAGATTCCAAGTCTGATCTCCTAACACACGTCCAGGAGATACAGTGACATATAGGGCTCAGAGCTTGCTACCCACACATAAGGAGAAGCCAAACAAGAACCTGAGTCACCAACAATACAGCACACTGGGGAAGAGAGGTTTAGAAGAGCCTGAAAGGAATCCACAAAGAGAAGGGTCTGAGGCAGGAACCTGGCTGCAGGGTGGTAACTGGAAGTGTGGAGTTTAACCTGTAAAGGCTGTACAACTTTGTGAACTGTACTGTGAAGAACTTAAGTAAACCCGGTGAACCCTGCCAGTGTTTTCCACCCTGTCAGGAGCATTCGGCAGCAGCCCCAACCATCCTCCTGGCAGAAGTAAGCAGCAGCGGTGGTCCCCATTGACCACAACCCATGGGTGGCATCACGACAATACCTGTAAATAACCCCTTTTACTTGTGGGCTCTGGACACGGTCTGGACCAAGACCGCCGTGATAACCCCCGTGATACCCTGGTCCGGTACCGAGTACCCCATCCCAGTGGGCTAACAAACTGCTGAAAAGTGATCTCTGCAGAACAGGAAGTGTCAGTGTGGCGCCCCTGCGACCAGGTTGGCCACATAGGGAACTGCAAGCCAGGCAGGAAGATAGATAGTTTGTGCATCAAACACCCTCACAGCACACACACACCTACAAGAGGCGGCACCCAACCCGGAGCCGGGACTCTAGGCGGGCAAGGGGTGGTGGGTTTAGAGGAAAGTGGGTGGGACAGAATGTAGATCAGGTGACAGAGAGCTCAAATAGAGGAGAAAGGAGTGAGTGGGCCAGAGTGAGCTGAGAAGTAAAGACACCAAGCAGAGAGTGATACACATCCCGGTGGGGTTGGGCTTCTGGAGATGCAGAATTCACAGAGGCACAGAAACCATGGAGAGAAAGCTCGTCCATAGCCAGCATCCCAGGGGAGTGTGAGGACAGAGACCGGACCGGTATCATCGGGTCCTTGGAACACAGCAGCACTGACTAACTGGTGGAGAAGTTTTCTCTGATTGTGCTGGAAACACACGGGTTAGATGGAGTCTGGTAACACCTTGGAAGATGGGGTTACTGCAGGCTAGGCACATACCACAGTGTCGGCTCTGCAGGGACTGAAGCAATTTTTCCGCTTCCCCGACAAACAGACGGGGGGCTTCAATTCCAGGTTTGGGGTTTTCCCAACCAAGGGGTTTGGGAAACATAGACAACCCGAAACCCAC